>CAJQUW010003126.1:0-125721 GCA_907163375.1 Prostheceraeus crozeri | reverse complement strand
GGCGATCCTAAGGTCGGGAGCTAAGCGTGAAGTTGTGGCAGGGAACGAGGGTAGTACATAAAACTTTCACCATAGCATAGTACACTCTCTAACCTACTGCAAAACTTCGCGTCTGCCCGGATCAAGATCATTTGCTTTTCTAGAAATAGAGATGATACAAAATCCTATGTATTTCCAATGGTAAAAAATTGTGACAAAAAAAAAAAAAGAGAAGTGAAAAAAAAAGGGAAAAAAAAAAAAAGAAAAAATGAAAAACAAAAGCTGAAAAAGATAAAAAGAAAAAAAAAAAGAGAAAAGTGAAGTGAAAAAAAAAAAAACTAAAAAAAACAAATAAAATAATCTGAGGTGTTTGACTCCATTTTTTTCGAGTTTTTGCTCATAAAAAGTTACACAAGATTGGTATTTTGTTGAACTGGCTATTATAGAAATCATCTACAGATCATTGATCTTTCAAATGAGTTATCATTCAGTGACGGAAGATGAAGTAAAGTGTGCCAAGCAGACACTTTTCGTTGGTGTAACTGCAAATTTTAACATAGAAATTTCAGGAAAATTGTTGATATACTTTAACGAAAAGTGTCTGTTTGTACACTTTACTTCATCTTCTGTCACTGAATGATAACTCATTTGAAATATCATGATCTGTAGATGATTTCTATAATAGCCAGTTCAACAAAATACCAATTTGTGTAACTTTTATGAGCAAAAACTCGAAAAAATGGAGTCAACACCTCAGATGTCACAATTTTACCATTGGAAATACATAGGATTTTGCTTTCATCTCTATTTCTGAAAAGCAAATGATCTGATCCGGCAGACGCGAAGTTTTGCAGTAGGTCAGAGGTGTACTATGCTATGTGAAAGTTTTATGTACTACCTCGTTCCCTGCACAACTTCACGCTAGCTCCCGGACTATCCCCCATTTTTACATGGTTTCAATCGTTGTGTTTTTACGCAGTCATGAGGAAGGGAATTAAATTAACTCACACAATAATTGATTTACACAGCCTTGATCCTATGCATTCGAAGTGGTTTATCGGAATCAGAGTTGACCAAGCAGTTTACACAGCACGACAGCAGAAATCTCACAACTGGATGCGCACTTAACACTTGACAAGATATGCAGACAATTGTTCGACAAAGCGCTCCCATCGTCTTGTCTGACCTGTTAACAGACAGCCTTGTTGGGATGAAGCGCGCGGTATTGTCATAACGACGGAAAATCGATGTTGCACCCTGCACTCGTTGTGTGAATAATACCAATTGATGTCACACAGTGACTGTCTCATCAGACTAGGGTTTACAATCCCGGGATCTCGACCCTATTTCCGAGATTAAAAATCCCGGGATTACGTCTTCGAGATCTCAAGGTATTTCGAGATATTTGAAAGATTGGCCCTGAGTTCCTTCTAAGTGACATAGTGAAGAGAGTCAATGGCTTTTTTGAAAATGCACCTAAATTTTTTATGTTCCAAGTTTGATAAATTGCCAATGTGCTGTATTTGCCGAGCCAGCTGGTTAAGCCTCGTTCATACGATGACACTAGTGTCGTGACATTAGTGCCGAGGAGCAGCGCGAAATCTGGGCTAAATCAATGCCGTGACACAAACCGTTCAGACGCTTAATAAACAGTGTTGTGACACTGCTACTACAGTCCGGTTCATAAAAAGTGGATCATCCTAAAATTTGACTAAATAAAACATAAGTATGATACAGAAAGCATTTTTCATGTTATTTCATGTCCCTAATATATTTAAATGTCCTTATATAATCTGATAAGCTATGATACAGTAACGGTTCTTAAGAAGCTAATATTTTGTGGCCCTACCCTTATTGTCAATGACATTAACCAATTCGTCTAGGCATTGATTCGATGATATCGTTGATTTTTGACTGATCTAACTTTCTCCACTCTCTTTTTAACAGTGACGTAAGTTGTGATACGCCATCTGTAGGTAGCAGTGAACGACGAACGTTACGTTTTAGAATACTCCATACATTTTCTATGGGATTCAGATCAGGAGAACGAGCTGGCCAAGATAATGTCCTAAGCCCTAATTGAGACTTGCATAAGTTGACTCTACTACTCCTGTGACCTGTGACACATAGCATTATCATCCATAAATAACCAAGTCGATGGATCACCAAGTCGATCTGTCATTTGGCCAATGTTCATTCGTAAAACATTCACATAGCGTTCAGAATTCATGGTTCCTTGCTGTATGTGAAGTTCAGAACGGCATTGGTCCAAATGCCAGCCCAAATCAGTAGAGTCGCACCACCTTGTACCCGGGGACGATGTAAATGTCTGGGAGATTTCTGATCAGATTTTATCCATAATCTCAATCGACCATCACTATCCTTCAGACGGACTGATGCCTCATCAGACCAGACAACCCGATCCCATTGATTTCGCCAGTGACAATGACTCATTGCCCATCTGAGACGTCTTTTTGTATGCTAATCTGATAATTCGATCTGAGAGGGCCTCCTACAGCTCTTGAAATTCGACTCAATAAGTCTTCTACGAATAGTGGACTTAGAAATAGACGAGACTAATGCAGCCATCTCAGTTAACGAGAGACTTGGATCAACTTTAACAAATCTCAAAATTAGGCGGTCTCTACGTTTGGATGTTTTGCGTGGACGGCCAGAGCCCTCTTTACGACAGAGTTAATCTCTCGTTATTGCGATCTCGTTATACAATGCGATCTCGTTATTGTTCATTTGTGCTTTGTATTGTTTTCAACCGGTAAGAGATAGATTTCTAGCTGAAAGCAATCAGGACTGCTGCCAACACCACCGCAACGAAGTCAGGAAGCTATGGAACATGAAGTCCAGTTAATCACATGTAGCAGTTACATTATTGTTGTTGAATAATGGTGCTATACTGGCTCTGATTGACCGATTTTCTTTATTTTTGTTTTGCTTGATAGCTTTTAGCTTGTAGAGCAACATTTTACATAACAAAGGAAACAAATGTAATTTTATAAGAGTGAGGTATGATTTTGTGTAACATTGCTAAATGAAGATCAAATTATCTACTACTTTTTTTATCTATAACAGGAAAACAACTCAATATTCATGCTTGAAATTTCCAACAATGATATTAGTAAGCACAACTGACATATCTTCCAAATTTCAGAGAAATTCGTTCAAGTTTGGCGGAGTTAGACAAAGTTGAAGTTAAGGCGATGTTTAAGGGTGATCCATTTTTTATGAAACAATCTGTAGTATTGCTTCTGTAAACTGAAAATACTTCGTAAATTGATAGCTGAAAGACAAATCACAACGATTTAAAATAACGACTAAAGGCCCGTTCAAGGCTCGTTCAGACAGAGCTAGGTTTGCGGTTTGCGGTCTTTGAGGGAAAATCCGTCGAAGAAACCGTCATTCAACCCAGTGAGTCTCCCGAGCTCGCTCTATTGACAGGTCACCGGACTGCTACTGCAGCTGCGCTGTGTTGGTTTTCACACATCGACAACGAATTCCTTCTCGGTGATTAATTGACGGTGAAAGAGAATTTGAAAAAAATCATCAGTTATCGACAAAATGACATTGCAGTTGTAATTTGAGGCGGAATCCCAGTAAGGCTGATAGTAGCCAAGAAAACCAAAACGTCGTTTTTCTAATTAAAAGCGCTTAGATCTTTCGACCGGCACTGCCGGCCATCATCAGAGGAACTGACTGTAGAACCAGCCACAGAAGACAGTTCACATTACACAATTAGGTTCTATGACTCCGCTGCTGTGAAAAACACAAGACACAAAGATAAAAATGCCTAAGTAAGAACACTACTGATTACAAGTGAAAAGTAACACCATAAAATACGAAAATTAGGTGAAAGAAGAAAAGTCAAGTCAGCACAAGCAGTGCCAAGATTTCACTGAGGGCATGCTTCACTTTGTTCTGCGAATCCATCTTCTTGGTCCAGAACGCCTCCTTTACCACTCGCTTACTCCAAACACTCTCTCTGTCTAGCACTTCAGCTTTCTCCACGTTGATTCGATGACCAGTCAACGCCACATGCTTAGCCAGCTCGGACCGGTCCACGTCGAGTTCTCGTATCGCGCGAGCATGCTCCTTGCCTCTCACCTCCTTGGTTCTGGCTGTTTCACCCACATAACTCCACGAGCATCCGTCCTGGCATGTAATCCCATACACTACGCCCAACTGAGTAGCCGGGGCAGGTCTCTTCCTCACCAGCAGGGATCGAAATTTCCCTACCGTATGGTTACGCTATGTTGACGACGTGTTCCTGATGTGGGAGAAAGATAATCAACAGCTCAACTTGTTCGTGGATTGGTTGAACTCTCTTCGCCCGTCGATTAATTTCAAGGTGGAGAAGGAGGAGAATGGTTCTCTCGCTTTCTTAGACGTGGCCGTAAGAAGGAGTGAAGAAGAATGGACATTTTCAGTGTACAGGAAGACCACTCATACTGACAGGTACCTGCAGCGAAGCTCGTTTCATCCTCCTCATGTTTTCAAGGGTGTGGTACGTTCATTATCAATGCGCGCACATGCAGTTTGTTCCAAACGTGAGCTCCCAGCTGAGAGAGAACACGTGGTAGCCGCACTATGTAACAACGGCTATGATGAAGGAGAAGTTCGGAGCTGGTGGAGACCCCGGACGAAGGAGGAGAGAGATGATGCTGAGGAAGAAGATAGGATACGATGCTCAATCCCTTACGTCGGAAAGGATTCAAGCAAGTTGGCCTCTGTCCTTCGAGAGGTGAATGTCGAGGTGTCGATGAAGCCTAGGACAACACTTCGATCCTGCTGGTGAGGAAGAGACCTGCCCGGCTACTCAGTTGGGCGTAGTGTATGGGGATTACATGGCAGGACGGATGCTCGTGGAGTTATGTGGGCGAAACAGCCAGAACCAAGGAGGTGAGAGGCAAGGAGCATGCTCGCGCGATACGAGAACTCGACGTGGACCGGTCCGAGCTGGCTAAGCATGTGGCGTTGATGGTCATCGAATCAACGTGGAGAAAGCTGAAGTGCTAGACAGAGAGAGTGTTTGGAGTAAGCGAGTGGTAAAGGAGGCGTTCTGGACCAAGAAGATGGATTCGCAGAACAAAGTGAAGCATGCCCTCAGTGAATCTTGGCACTGCTTGTGCTGACTTGACTTTTCTTCTTTCACCTAATTTTCGTATTTTATGGGTGTTACTTTTCACTTGTAATCAGTAGTGTTCTTACTTAGGCATTTTTATCTTTGTGTCTTGTGTTTTTCACAGCAGCGGAGTCATAGAACCTAATTGTGTAATGTGAACTGTCTTCTGTGGCTGGTTCTACAGTCAGTTCCTCTGATGATGGCCGGCAGTGCCGGTCGAAAGATCTAAGCGCTTTTAATTAGAAAAACGACGTTTTGGTTTTCTTGGCTACTATCAGCCTTACTGGGATTCCGCCTCAAATTACAATGAATAACCCAGGCTCACTATTTGCAACATTGCAGTTGTATACATCTTGTTGTTGTGATGAAGACAACGTTTCGTTCATCAAAATCGACCCAGTGGTTCAGAAGTTATGTCAAAAAATGCATTTGTTCTCTAAGTGAATGTATGCTCACAAACAAGTGAATGAAACAAGTCCTGGAATCGATGCCTCCAACATCGGTAGAATCCGAAAGGGCATTCTAGGCGCCCGGTTTGTTCTTAACGAAATTACGGTCGTGAATGAGTGATAACACAATTCAGTGTCTTACCTTACTTCGCCAATAATTTTTACGGGTTGACTAGTTTTACCTACTGTAGATGTTTGTCGAGTTCACGTTGAAAGATATACATTTTACAAGCACGTATCGTCTTTTGAAATATTTCTTGAAACTTAATGATTAAAAGCATATACAGTATATATAAATCTCGATCGAGATCCCGGGATCCCGGGATTGCGATTAGCCAGTCTCGAAAATCCCGGGTTTGAGAAAACGGCTCGAGATTGTAAACCCTACATCAGACGGGAGGCGTGCGTAGGAAGAAAAACAGTCCTCTGTGGAGATAGTCGACAAACAACTAATTGCTCAGTCAGACTAGTGACTATATGCTGCAGTGCAAGCTTGCCCGATGGCCGATGCATATGTTTGGTAGTGTTTTATTTGGCATAAGCAACTTGATTGAAACATGTAATCATGCATTTTAAGTATTGTGAATCACTGTCATTTGAATTGACTTCCAAGCAAAGATAAAGTCGCTCATATGAACGTATTTTCATTATTCGACACACCAATTCAGCTCATTATTCGACATATTGTGTTCAGGTGCAATGCTTGATTATTTTATACCGCACAGTGAATTTGAATAACTGTCTACTTTGGTCTTAACACTAGAACGACCGAAACTTTAGGACTCCTTTAAAGACCGCGCGGGTCAAAATGACCTTTGCTGCTAAAAATAAAAAGCTTTCAAGAAATCTGTCAAATTCTTTAAGTAGGCAATAAAGGTTATATTTGTAAAGCAAGTAGAATGAAAAAGCAAATAAACTCGATCAAAGATTTTATTGAAAATGTCTGAATTAGGTGTAAATTGATGATTTTGCAGGCACTGCATGAGCGCACCAACAGCAAATCCATCCATTCATGCTGTTACGCACACATTGTCTACAACTCGCATAGAGACTTTATTGTTAGTGTCGAGCGCGTAGCTTACCGTGCGACGTGAGATCGATCCATTTCTATGACAAGTCATCATGATTATCAATACATTGACAAGTCACGTGAAAGTTGGTAAGGTGATAGCAGCAAGACAGACAAAGACGCTGTCAGCCAAGCGAAGTGCACGTAACTCTGTACACATAACGATTTTCATTTTATGCTGTCGAATTATGGATGGTCGACGAGCGGCTGCTGCGAATGCCTTATCCGCCTTGAATATTTTATTTGGTAGACCTGAAGACACGGCGAATTTGGATCCACATGATTCTGAGGACGATCTTATTGACGAAGAAGATGAAGGATCAGAGAATGTCACTGACACTCTTATCAATCAGGATGGTAGTGATCAAGGCTCGACGGGTGACGAAACTGCGAATGAAGTGACAGTGCTAGTGTAAACAATGAGAACTTTGTAAGTAAAAGTGGATTTGCTTGGAATCGGATCGATGAATTGCAACTTGGTGGACGGGCGCCGGAGAGGAATATTTTGAGGAATGAGCCAGGACCTAAATCGTTTATTCGAAGACAAGTTGATGAATTGTCTGCTTGGTCTTTACTTTTTGATCAAGTTATGCTTCGTAAAATCTGCGTCAATGCTAATGATTGGCTTGTACATAAAGATATCAGTGATTGGCAAGAATTAAAAGTGGAGGAACTCAAATCATTCATTGCTATATTATACATTCGAGGAATTTTGGGGTACAGACGTGTTGATTTACGAAGTATGTGGTCAAATGATTTCGGCATTCCCTTAGTATTTCGGATACTGTCACGAAATCGCTTCATCAAGATTCTCTCTATTTTCGATTCGACAACCCGAGTGAACGATCTCAACGACTGAACACAGACAAGTTTACTCATATTCGTGAGCTAGTGAATTATTTCGTCAAGAATTCTATTTCGGCGTACACACCGTCGGCGTTCCTTACGATAGATGAGCAGCTGTTGCCGATGAAAAATCGCTGTTCGTTTATCCAGTTTATCAAGTCAAAGCCGGATAAATTTGGAATCAAACTTTGGCTTTTGGGTGCTTGTGCAACCAAATATATTCTGAACTATTTTCCATATATCGGAAAAGAAGAGAGAAGCGGTCGATTGAGTGATGCTGTGATCGAAGAACTAATGAGACCGTATTTGAGAAACGGTCACAATGTAACGGCAGACAATTATTTCACCACCGTGAATCAATTCAAGAGCTGTTGCAAAAGAACACAACCTACGTTGGAACAGTTCGAATGAACTCGAAAGATCTATGCAATGATATGAAAGAGACAAGGCCATTACACTATCATTCTCAGTTTTATCAGTTGGAAGAAGACAGCCGGATTATTGCCGTCTCGTATCAATGTAAGCCTACTCGGAATGTAGTGCTCTTCTCTTCGATGCATCAAGAAATTAACGTCGATTCAAGTGAAAGAAGAAAGCCGAACATAGTTCTAACATACAATTCAACGAAAACTGGTGGTGTTGATATTGCTGACTCCATGCTCCGAATGTACAGCTGTAAAGCCGCTACACGGCGATGGCCGGTTGGTGTCTTCTACGACTTGTTGGACAAGTGTGCAGTCGACTCCTAGATTTTGCATAAGGCATGCACTAGCTCGTCAGCAACAAGGAAAAAATATATATTGAATTTGATCTTCCAGCTTGCGGGTATCTCGTCGAACATTTCTAGCCTAGATTTGCCAACATCTTCCCATCATGCTCAAACGAATCGACGAAAACAAAAAGATGCAGCATCGCAGGGTGTGAGAATAAAACATGTTCTACGTGCAACACATGTGAAAAAAACATGCGCAGTAAGCACTCACAAAAGCTTTGTATTTGTACAACGTGCATTTCATAGAGGCATTCCTATTTCATTTTATTGAAAAGATTTAGTGTGGAAGTGATTTGTTTTTTAAATCTAAAAATGTTCATATTTTTGGATTCTACTCTGAGGAAACTAATTGAATTGGATATAAAATTTTGAATAATGAATATATAAATGTGTAATAGGAAAAATAGGAGAGTATAAAGATTATTTGCAAGAAATACATGTAGGCCCCTGCATATACAGGGTAGCGCACGTAAACCGCCGGATTTTAAACTTTATTACTACTCAAATATTCATCCGATCGTCTTGAAATTTCGACTCATACTAGTTTGGAGTATAGGATTTATGATGATTATACCTGTTGTACTGGGAATTGTCAGAAAATTCTGATTCTATTGACCGAATGACATGTAGCAAAATTGACATACCAACAATGTATCTTAACATGTAAAATTTGATGATGAACTTTTCCCTTTATTTCCCACACGCCTTTATCAATAATGACCAAAACGAATTAAGGTAAATGTCATAGAAAACATTTATTAAATGAAAAACATAAGAAAAAAGTTTTAGTAGTCATCGAACTTCAACGTGTCCTCCTCCATCCTCCATCCTCGAGGACGGATTCGAGTCGTTTTTGGTAGGCCAGAACAGTTTCTCGACACATCTCAGTTGTCACTTCTTGAAATGCTTGTATGATGCGGTCCTTCAGGTCTTGCATGGATGTTGGCCGTGTATGGTAAACCTTGGACTTGACAAAACCCCACAGAAGAAATCACAAGGAGTCAGGTCAGGTGAACGCGGTGGCCAGGGCATGTTCGGAGATCCACGTCCCATCCATCAGGCATCTTCTTGTTCAACCACTCACGCACAGGAAGTCCCCAGTGTGGAGGTGCACCATCCTGCATGAATATGATGCTCCTGCCTCTTCTGTCCGACTGCACCGCTGGCCAAAATTCCTCCTGTAGCATCTTGAGATACCGATCCTTGTTGACGGAGGTGTCGAAGAAGAACGGTCCGTAGATACCTGATTGGCTGATTGCCGCCAAGATGGTGGTGCGTGACGAGTGCATAGACTCTTGCTTGATCCAGTGAGGGTTCTGGTTGGCCCAATAACGACAATTGTGGCGATTCACACCACCATCCAGATGGAAGTGAGCTTCATCGGACCAGGTTAGTTCCACTAAATGGCTCGGGTTGGCTTGGATACGCTGTAGCTCCTGTTCTGCGGACTCCATTCGGTTTTCCAGATCTTCTTCGTGTAATCGCTGCACCACCTGGACCTTGTACGGATGCCATCCATAGTCATGGAGGATGCACTGGATAGTACGGCGACTCACTTGAAGGGCATTAGATGCACGACGGGTAGATGTGTTTGGGTCCTCCTCGAAGTGCTGCACAACTCGTTCCACATTCTGCTCCGTTCGTTCAGAAGATGACCGGTCCCGCTTGACAGTCACCACACTACCACTGGTCAACAGGTTTGTGTGCCACCGCTTTATGATACGGGCATCCGGTGCTCTCGCATTCTTGCCATACATTGAATGATAAAGCCTTTGTACCTCCACTGGAATCTTGAGCCATTCGTACCAAGCCGCGCATTTTGCTCGTTCTGCAACCGAATAATCTTCCATTCTTCTATGTTCGATTCTCTTCAGATAGTGATTTAATCGATGAATGGTATTTTATATGACATGGAAGTAACTGAACAATATTCACTTCAAGACTGCGCACAATTCGTTGTGCAGAATACGATTCATGCTAAGTTAATTAACTTGATCTAGATTTTCGATGTCAACAAAATGAGTACATGTCATTCGGTCAATAGAATCAGAATTTTCTGACAATTCTCAGTACAACAGGTATAATCTACATAAATCCTATACTACAAACTAGTATGAGTCGAAATTTCAAGACGATCGGATGAATATTTGAGGAGTAATAAAAGTTTAAAATCCGGCGGTTTACGTGCGCCACCCTGTACATTGTATGTGCACATGCTATTGAAAACAGTCCTAAAATACAATTCGGAAAAGTATTTAGGCTTGATTAAGGTGAAATCGGTCAGAAATGATGTCGGGTCAATATGACCCGGGCGGTCGTTCTAGGTACCAGAGGAATAGCTTCGAAACCAGAAAAGAATTACACTTCAATTTTCTTGTGAAGTGACTTCAACCCAATGAATGAAAAGTCACGGAATTCGGAGTGAAAACATTTGATACTTTTGCTAGTAAACAACTTCAAAGTTGATTTTGGGTCAAAATGACCCGTTCGGTCGTTCTAGTGTTAAATGACCATCAATAATGGATCTCTGAACACTGATCTTTATGGACAAATAATGGTGACATTAACCCTTTCATTCTTAAATTAAGAAGGAGTTACTGAAAAAAATATTCCTTTGGAGAAATAGTTGCTTTTGCTATAAGAATGCTATATGACATCCAAAACATAGAAAATTCCTTGTACATAAAAAATCCCAGACTGTATCCATATGGAAACATTAAGAATGAGCAGTTGCAAATTATGTGATTTTATGGAGCTCAATTTACATGAAATCTAATGCTACTTGTCAATCACAAATACCTATCAAAATGCAGTTACCAATCATGTAAACGTGAAGTATGGTAGTCAAGAAAGCAATTCTTTCTGTCATCCAAACACAAATGAATTCGACACTTCATGCACATCCAACGAGTTTGACCACCGCAGAGCAATGTTTACATCTCTCAGCTTCGTGCTATGGCTAGGCAATGGTCAACATGATCAAATCGCACGACTTCTCCTGACGCTCTTTCATTTTGAATTCGACGTTTAAGTGGCTGGGTCACGGGTAAGCTCGGTCTTCCTGGCTTTCTGCCGCAGGACTTGTTGCACTTTACCAAAGCTTCACATATGGATAATGTGAAGGTCTTTAGAGGTATCCTCGACTTCGAATTGTCCTCTTCAGCGTGTAAAGTTCGTCTGTATTCGAGCCATGAATTGTTGATTGCAGTGACAATCAAGAAAAACAGAATGCGCATGTATAGAATTTGTTGCTTCGGTGGTCTATTCTGTAGAGATTGAGGAGCATGTCTTGCAGGTCGATTCCACCCATGTATTTGTTGTACTCAGATACGATGTTCGGGCGATTGATTTCGATCATAGTTTTGGTCTTTCTCTCATATCTGGTGCATAGCTCGATTGGATCCTTGCCAACGACAGTAGAGGCCAATGTCACTGCACGTCTGTCAAACCATCTGACGATTGTCAGTCCTGAGTTGAAGTCAATGACTTCGTCACATGCCCCTCGACCCTCTTCCTTGAGTTCCTTCTCGAGTTTGAGTGGTGCACGCTCAATACGATTGCTTCTTATAGTGCCAGTCGAGTATATGTGAAATTCTGCTTTCAGGTGAAGCATGAGCGAAATGTTTGTGTAATAATTGTCCATGTATAATTTGCAGTTCTTCGTGCCTGTTGGCAAAGTGGAACACAAGGTCCGGACGATATTTCTGACCATACTGAATTCATTGAGGGGATTTATAGTCTCCGTATCCTTGCCAGCGTACAAAACAAAATCGTGTAACATTCCAGATGCCGAAGCACGTGAGATCATCTTGAATCCCCATGGATGCGGCTTGTTTGGCACGTATTGTTTTGAAGAATGTCGCCCCTTGAATGGTATCATTTGCTCGTCTATGGCTTGATTCTCCTCCGTAAGGAGATTTCGTGACCGGTTTCTCACAGTATCATAAACTGCTCGAACCTTGAATATGGGGTCGTATCCATCCTCGCCACGCTTCTTCATTTCATCATTATTGCAGCAATGAAAGAATTGACGTATCCTTTCGTATCTTGTTAGACTCATTACCTCAGCAATCACGGAACTCTCGTTGCCGGGCTCGAATAGTCTCGATAAGCGGGGACTTTGATTACAGCTGAATAGATCAGTATCCCAAAAAATTGTTCCATTTCTAATGGGTTTGCATTTATACTTTTTCCTGTGGTTTGAACGCTGTACATGCTTGTCTGATCAGAGAGATAAGCAAACAAAGTATCATTTAGATACAACTTTAACCTTTCATAGGGAGTGATGTTAGGGTCGATATCAAGAACGTCATTTGAAGGAACATACGCTGCTGCTACTAGAGGCCTAGTCCTGTTATGCCTCTATCGACAGTTTCTTTCGCTGTTCGAGTATGTTTGAGTTTCAGAATAACTTGTAGTCGAAATGTCATTTGTTATGAGGGAAGAGGCGTCGTCATTCTCAACTTCGTCTCCCGCGTCTTCTTCCTCTTCAACGTCTGATAAATCACCTGCTGGAATAAGTACATGTATCTCATCCGGGTTATCACGATCACTTGAATACAGTCTACGAAAGGCCTCCATTTTCGCCGTGCGGTAATGATTTTTTCGGTTCATAACTGTAGCTGTCCTGAAAAGAAAATATAAAGCGTTACAACAAAGGCTACAAACAAGGCAAAATTGAATTTGTGATGTTTGCCTATCATATTTAGATGTAATTCGTCATTATTTACATTATTATGGTAATGAACATCAGCGCTAGCGAGGCTACATTCTTCGTACAGGCGCAGCAGTAGCTTCATCTTCTTGTCACCAATGCCTCAAGTCAAGAGGAACTCTTGCGTTCAGCGGCGATATTGTTTGTGTTTATCCACCTCTGCAGGCATGTTCTTAGTAGCGCAGTGGGTAGAGGGCTAGAATATGACCTGGAGAGATCAGAGTTCGAATCCCTTAAGAATTTTTGGACGACTTTCTGTCTTCAACTGATATTTTACAAGAATGAATACGCTAGTGAGCAGACCATCCACAAACCAATTGAACTATTATTGCATGAGTCGATGACGCGAACTTCAACTATTTAATATACTTAATTACAGCTAATCCATATCCCATGTCCTATCCATCCTAGCAATGAAAAAAGGCCTTGTTATTTAAACAACTGTCTATTAATTAACCGGTCGGCTTCAATGCTTCTACGCATGCATCGCCTCTTTTTGTTTCCATTTGGAAGTGCTGGATATAGGATTATATTTCCTAATCTTCTTAATGTGTCCATATTTAAGCCTCAGGAAATCACCCACAAGTTCTAGCATTAATCATCAACATTCTCTGAGATATGATGTACAGTCTGTTTCAATTTACTTCTCACACCACATATTTTTGCAGATTCATGCAAGTCATAGTATCTAAACTATATCTAAACTATTCCTGGAAGTTTGAGGCGCTATTATAGTGTTTTATGTCGACAGTCAAGTAAAAAAAGAACTGATGTAACTCATGTATTAAAATTAAATGCTACAAATTGCTGTAAATGAAAAAATAGACTCGAAGGCAGAACAGATTTCAAGCTAAAACCGGGTATGTCCACCTCGTACTTTGATCACTGCTTGAATTCTTTTTTGCATGGAATCTACTAACTTTTCACATGTTTCGGTAAGGGAGACATCATTATGCCACAACTGTACAATTTTTGCAATTAATGTCTGTTCAATAGGCAAATCATGTTCACAAAGTCTCTGTTTCAGTATCCCCAATGTGTTCCAGAGGATTGAGGTCTGGCGAATTCCCAGTCCATTTCAAAACATCCAGATTGATTTGATTCAGATAATTTGTGCACAGTCTAGCCTTGTGGCACGGTGCAGAGTCGTGCATAAAGAGATAACCCCAGCAGAACTCCATTGCTCCATTTGAGGTCTCACACGAGACTCCAAGACGTGCGTGCAGATACGAATGTTGATTCATGCTCCCCTCGCATATGTGAAGTCGTCCGGCTCCTTCAGCACTAATATTACACCAATTACACCACATCATAACTTTGACTGGATCTTGCAAACGTGGTTCTAAGGGAGTCTTCGATGAGGAAGCTGTTCAGACTCTCCCAGGACGGACTGACGAGCACTCAAAAGACGATTCATCGCTAAAGGCCACCTGTAAAAAAAGAAAAATAATAAAAAAAGGCGAAAAATTGGAAAAATTACTCAAGTTAATATTTCTCATGAAAATTCAGAACAAAATGAATTCAGACATTACACTTAACCCTTCTCAAATCCTCAGAAGTCCAACCAGCGTGGTCAAGAGCAAACTGAAGTCTCCTTCGTTTCATCGCTTTGGTAATGGAGGAACCTTTCTGGGCTTCTTGGATTCGTACTTCATTTCCTTCAACCTCCGCCACACAGTTGTTCGAACTGACGTTGGCACCTGCATCTTGTAACCGCTTTCGAAGCTTGGCAGTTGTAACACCATAGTCTTTCTTTACTTCACGAACTAAGAAGCGGAAATCTGCACTACTAGTGGCTTTTTTCTTACCACACCTTCCTTTTCGATGGCCTACATAATGTCCGTTGGTCTTCATCCTAGCAATTCACGACACTGTCAAATTGCTACTTCTGTTCTACGAGCTATTTCTAGGTGTGAATAGTCCGTATTCTTCAACAAGGTCGTTATTTCAGCAGCTTTTCTGTTTGAGAGATCCTTTCCTTGCGGCATTGCTACGATCAGGTTACAACCTGTTTGAACCACCACAATCACCAGTGTCATGAGATTTTTCTGAAATCGCCCCACTGAAGAGACATCAAATCAAAATTGACCAATCAGCTTGAAGTACGATTACCGTAAACAATCACGTGTGCCAGATTGCAGACAAGATAACAAGTCGAAACAGAGTTCGAGAACAGCGCATGTTAGCACAGTATGAATCAACATTTTCACGTGCCCATCTTGGAATCTCGCATTAAGTCTCCATTTGAAAAAAATGCTCTATAAGGGCCAATATCTTCATGCACGGCTCGCCACCTTACCACAAGGCTTGACTGTGCACAATTTATCTTAATCATATACGTTTTGAGTTCCGCTAGATGACCTGGAAATAGCTTTTATACTATAATTCGTTTTAGCAACAAAAATATTGAGTGTGAGAAGTAAATTGAAACAGACTGTATGACTTAACGCTAAAAAGTATAATGAAAAAGCTTGTGTATGTTGAAAAATACACGATAAAAGTACTTACTTCTCACAAATTGATGACACCACCACGTGCTTTCTTTTTCAACTTGAAATAAAATCAATTCGTAGCGAAACACTTTTAAACAAAATCTGAAATTTGGAAATCAAAACCAGTAGAAAGCAATGAAACAATTGACCAATAGTCCTGGTTTGCTTGAAGGAAGACGTAGAAGTATCGTGTCCATATGGATATGTTAAGAATGAAAGGGTTAAACGAAATTTCTATAGGTTTCACAACAAATTTGTTAGGTTTTAGAGCACTGCTGAAGCACACTTTAATTGAACTCTTTGGTGAGATTATAAGAATTGATGAGAATAACTAAAATGAATAGCTGCATTTCAAGATTATAGCGTTAACATACACATTTTGCATTTTGCTTTAACATGTGTTTAAGCAAACGGATGTAGGCTATAGCTGGTGATAAATGTAACAACCTTGAAGCTATTTAATGAAAAGAAGCTGGCGAATTTCGCTTTGTCAATAATTATCTACTGGCAGGAGACAAAAAGCAAGCAACCTTCGGCTTACCAATGGCCATCTACTCGCAAACTGCATTAGCCAAGACATTGCTCGATCGCCCACTAAAAGCTGGCGAATAGTGAGCATTTTTCCCACCGGGTAGCAAATATTCATTCCCTTTGATATGCAACTTGCTTCATGCCACTTATAACGGGGAGTCATCTCGGTTGTATTTGAATTAGCAAATTTTGACTGTTTTGAAAGTGCTCAAATAGTTTTTTGGAACACGGGAACGCATTGTCCGCAAAAAACTGAATCTTTTCATAAAAAATTTCAATGTATACAGATGATTTTTTGAGTCGACACTCTACCTATGTATCCCTACTCTATGGGTTCCATATGAACGAGTAGTGTGAAATATCTTTGGTTGACACTACTTATGTCCCTACTCTATGTCAAAGGTTCAAATGTGTCAACATCACTATTCAACACTATTCAGCATAGACATCGAACAACAACAACTAGGACTTAATGATTAATGTTCGATGTCTGTGCTATTCAGATTCAAGAAAAGACGCTTCGTGAATCATAAAATCATGCCGCTGAAAATTGATTCTAAAACATCTCGGCCAAGAAGCTTTCAATAAGATCTCAACTTTTCCTTGAAGACTTCCAAGGACTTGAATATAATGTGGTTCATGAAGTTCACTTGATAATCAGCTTGATCTCCGCGTAAGTTTTTTTTTAAAATAAACTATCAAAAAAATGTATATTTTTTTACCGCGATTTTTAAACATTAATTCACCCCTCGATAGCTCAGCTGTTTTGTCACGTACCCCAATCCAACGAAATCGAATATACTTATTGAGCATGACTTCTTTGACCGATGGAAGTGCATACAAAGCACTGGAAAGTCTTTATCAATCCTGTGGCAAAGGTCTAAACATGCGAGATTGCTTTGAAAGTGACAGTAAACGATTTTCTCATTACAGGTAATTTTCTCACGCTGACCATATGTATTAAGACTTGTGGTAATAATTATATAAGCGTTTATTTATGACAGAATGGTGATCGATGGTTCAATGTAGAAGTCATTGTTTCCAAACTGAATTAAAGATAAAACATAATTCAAAATAAAAGCATTACTCCCTCTGTATGTCGTTTCGGTAGTAAAATTGACCGGAAGAGGATAATTCAGGAAGTAAATCATTCAGGATGTGATCAGTATTCATAATATCTCGCAAAACCCTCAAGGATAGCGTTATGTGACGATCATTAAGTGCGGGTGAACATGCATTGTCACTATGTGTCATTATTTATTATAGTCACAAACTTTTTGCGAAAACGTCTTTGAAGACGATCAAGACGAATGGAATCACTTGACGATAAGCCAACAAAAACCGGAGCACAATACTCCATGAGAGAACGAATGTAATTGATGTAAACAGCTTTAAGATCGTCATCTGACAAAAACGGTAGAAGAAAAAGAATTGCATAAAATCTGCTTGAGGCACTTTTCACATTTCGGTCTATTTGTTGTGACCATGCACCTTTATCATAAAAATGAACACCCAAGATGAAACAAAGTATTCACAGGATGAACACCGGGAACAACAACAGGTCCGATAGACGCACACTTTTTGCTTTCAGTGAGATCTGCACTTATCAAAATTCAATTTTTGAACTCAATCGAATTTGAACAATCAATAAGGGCATTATGGTTACGAAGAATATGATTGTTGCCACCATGCTTATACAACGGTAGGCAAGGCGTAGTATCGTCCACATATTTTATCGAACGACAATCACAATTGTTAAAATCATGCGAGCTGGTTGCAGCACAGTGCAGAAACGGTCCGAGAATTTAACCCTGTGGAATGCCACATGTAACATTTTGCAATGAGCTCAATGTAGCGCCAATCTGAACATATTGTTTTGTCACTTAAGTAGCTCGTAACCCAGTGTATGAAGCCGGTAGGGAAATTGCTTTGTATCAGTTGATTGATGATGTACTCAGATTTCAAAGTGTCGAGCGCTTTTGTGTACTCATATGTTATGATAACTGCTCCATCTCTATCTGGATCATCAAGACATGTCGTTAAATAATCACGGATACCAACGCGCACTTTGTGGATGAATATTGTCTGAAATCTAGTTGATGTCGACCATAGTTTTCTAACATCGTAGATATTACTGAAGACAAAACCAACTTTTCGAGTAATTTGGCTGGAATATTCAAAAGAGAAATGGTACGGGTCATTGAGTGTGGGATTATTCGTCTTGGGTACAGGACTAACTGAAACTGTCTTCCTCATGATAGGAACCTTGCGGGTTTCAATCGCCTCATATCAGTCACCAGATTGGCCAATGCAAAATGAAACGAGCTTTTTTTACATACAAGGTGGCCATAAAGTCGCGCACTAAAGCTTATCTGGCATACGTCCAAGCTTGAAGCTTCAATCATACTATTAGAAATTCTAAGTTTCGTCGTGCACATGCAGAGTCTACTTCGTTCTCTTAACTTCATGAATGAGCATTATTTGGTGCGTGCAAATGATCGCGCGACTGCCAAAATGAGTATTACTCCGAAGGCGAAGGAGTCAAGATAAATGGAAGCGACAATGCCTTCTTAATCACAGCCAGCGAGCATGTCCTTGACTATTGAACACAGAGTTAAAATGATCTTACTTTGTGGGCAAGAGGGTGCGACAAACAAGTCTGCTGAAAGTGCAAACAAGTTGCTGAAGCGTTCAATTCAAAGCATGAAGGAATGAATATTAGTCACACGGCAGTCGGTCGTTTACTTGCGAAGTTCAAAGAAGCTGGCAGTGCTCACGACAAAGAGCGAAGTGGACGTCCAAGAGTATCTGATGCGACACGAACAGCCATTCTCGATAAAATTGAGCATCCAAAAAGTCCAAAAGATCCGTACATAGATCATCTCGCGAAATCAACGTCCCACGCTCCACGATGTAGAAGATACTCAAAGAAGAACTTTCTCATCCATACAAACTTCATATTCTCCAAAAATGGTACGAAGACGATCCTGACCGACGTATGAAAATGTCGACATGGTTTAAAAACCGATTGTATGAAGATCCTGACATCCTGCATCGGAAAGTGCTCTTTAGTGATGAATCCAACTTCTATCTCAATGGTGAAGTGAAAAACAAAACTGCCGATACTATGCGCAGGAGAATCCCCACTGGATGCAACCCACAAAAGAACACAGTGCGAAACTGATGGTCTGGTGCGGTCTGTGAAAAGAGCATGTTTTAGGGCCCTCCATTTTTAACTCCACGCTCGACGGCAACAAGTACCTCAAAATGTTGCAAGAAGAACCTATCTGTCGGTTAAACTCAATTGGAGATGCCGGCCTGAGTGGATCATGCAGGATGGAGCGCCTCCACACTATGCCTTGATATTTTGCGGCTGGCTGGATAAAACTTCGTTCATTGGATTGGTCGAAGGGAGACGGTGGAATGGGCTTGTCGATCCCCCGACCCTAATCCTATGGATTACTTCTTTTGGGGATACGCTAAACACTTAGCATATTTCGTGCCCATGAATAACCTAGATCATTTTCGAACTCGAATTTGTAATGCTTGTCAGAAAATAAACTGATTCAGATTTTCTGAATCGAGTGTTCGATAACTTTCACCATCGACTCAATTTATGTGTGGCTGCTGGTGGGCAGCATTTGTGAATGCCAAGAAACAGTGTGTAATTTTCTTAATTATATTGGTTACAATAATGCATTTTTCTCCTTGAAAGTCATTTAAAGTGACCTACAAGATTAGGCTATTTAAAATCTTGGTGCGCGACTTTATGGCCACCCTGTAGAACAACAGGAATGTCAGATGTATTTTTCTTGATTGGAATGGTCTCCATCATGCGCAGAATAGAGTCTGTAGAAATGTTAATCTCCCAATCATACTCTTCAGGCAAGTCAACAATATTCAAGGATGAATCAACAAATATCGATGACAAATGACTGTTTATTGCGTTGACTCCATCTTGAACAGATGAATGATGGGACTGAATAAGCATCAAAGAATTAGAGGAAGTGTCAACACCGCGTTTAGTATTAACCATTTTCCTTCGATTACTCATACCACGTTTCTTCATCCAAATAATTTTTGCTTTAGATATTTCATTCTTCACTTTTACTTTAAGATGGTTATGTAGTTGAAAGTCTTTTTGTCGATAGGCGTTCCATCGTCTATGTGTGAAGTCTTTCATAATCGTAGTGATCCACGACTTTTCACGTGCTGTGCAACGAACGTTTTCTGATGATCGTCATCCATGCAATCAGACGAGACTCCTTTGATTTATTGAAAAATGTTCATGAATTCGAAATGGGAAGTGGTGTGTTTTGTAAGCACTAGCAGTTAACTTTTTTAAAGCTACGATTTCCTTGGCCAATCGGACGATGTAATTTTATGGGTTGCACACCCGAGACCTTTAAACAGCATTCTGCTGGAAATTTTGAACTATCCATTATTCGACCGGATGTTGAAATCAACTATCCGGCCTCCGGGTCTTTCGGAGTTTTTATCGCTCAATCAGTGCCATGCTCATTCAAAATGCAACCATAAGAACAAAAGAAGAGCGAGGATTAATGTCCATAAGTGCTTCACAATCTATGTGATGCCCTGCAATAGTTTGGAGCAATGTAAATGTCGAGACGTGACTTTTAAACATGGCTTGGAGCCAATGGTGAAATTACTGAAAAATGTTTCATTGTTAATTGCGTGTCTCCATTAAATTCCATGGTTAGCGAGAATTACGCAATATAGGCCTAGGCCCACATCTATCTAGTGTCCTCTAGACCCAATTTCCCTCAAAGGTCCCTAGTCCTCCTTCGGTCACTAGGCCTGACATTCTTATCATGACATAGTCGTTCCCGTCAACCTTTTTTATAGCTTGTCTTCATCGTTCATGTTTCACTCCCGTAGGTCATCGCGCTAATTACACGGGCTGAGTATACCTTGCCTTTCTAACTTCAAGGGGTGGCACGTGAGATCAAGAAAGAAGAAAGTTCGTGCAATTTCCTCACAACGCAACGTACATCTCACAGCCACGCCGTTGCCACTTGCACAGAGGAGTCCTTTGATTTTCAGCAGACTTCTTGCGAATCCCTGGCTCATGGTAGGAAGGCTGCCAGACATTCCGTTGCATCTTTTGTAGATCCATTTATATCACCACAAACACCAAGACTCCAAACTCCGCACACCTACTTTGAAGAAGTGGCTATGAAAGAAGTGACTATCGGATGTGGAGCTTCACATCATCGCCTTTATGTTTGTAAATTTAGGCCTAAATTTAATAATATTCAATGACTGCTGGACTTCACTTCAATGATGCGCTTGCTAATAGAGTTACGACATCTGAAGTTTTCAGCACATTTATATTTCGTTTGGTTTAGTGATCTTTTCGAGTTTAGTTTTGAAAGTCTCATTCGCATTATCTCATTAAACAAATAATATGTTGCAATTTCTTATTATTTAGAACATTTTGTGATTCACATTTTGTACAGTTGATTTTTTATCAAGACGGAGATGCTACTTTTTTTTGGCAAAGAAGAATGCCTACGGCAGTGAATGCAATCAAGATAAACATTTACTTTTTTGGTACCGAGTATGTTGGGAAATGACCTCACAAAAATGTCTACACACTAGAGTTGCAATTGAATGAAGATTCGGTGCAAGATGGGAGTATTTCCGCCATCTTCTTGTTGGCTGCGGAAGAGAGCGGTTGCTGAGTTGCTATTGATTGACGATTCTGTTTTCCTGAGATGCGAAAGATGTGAAATGCATGACGTGCACCACATACTATTTCAATTGTAAGTCACTAGGATGTCATGTCCTGCTATGTAGATCGCAGGGCTACGTCCACACGTACATAAGTCGGATGTTCATGTGTCAAAGATACGCAATTTTAGTAGGTCCCAATCCGGTACGGCACCCATTCGGTTGATAATGCACCAATGTTCGGTACGTGAGCCGATAGGAGTGATCAGAGCTGCTATGCGCCGTTTTGCCATTGGCGAAATCTGTTTATTCAGCAAAAATGAAAATGATTCAATAACCTATTATAGTTAGATGTTTGAATTGATAGTAAAATCTTTACTGCTTGATTCTTGTTTTTATTACTAAAGAGAAGATGTTTCTGGAACTTTTTCGGAAGTTTGCGTGGGAGCCCTGCATTTGATGTCTGAATTAAGTATTTTAGGCGTATGATTAATGCAACCTCAAATCACCTGGTTGTCTTTTTTTGGATTCATAACTTTAACTGATGATGATATATTAGTCCTACATTCCGTTTCCTAAACCGTTGCAAATCGCAGAAAATTCCTACATCCTTTATTCTACATTCTCATCAAATTTAGCCTAATTAATTTTAAATTAGTTTAAATTTGATAACTAATTACTAAATATATTCACTTGATCAGCCGAGACACCAGGTTTAGGAAACAGTGTGTTTTGCTAATTAAATGAAGTACTGTAATTAGGGATTGCTCGTTTCGTTACTTCCACAGTGCTATTTAAGATATCATGTTGGTCCTCGTGTCACTCACTGTCTTGTGATCATTGATGAGCTGCTCTTGCCGATTCATTCATCGGATGCAAGCGCTAGCACTCAGCATTTCCACAGCCTGAAGAAAATGCTGATGTTCGTTGTCAACAGCAACAGGTGCAGACGAGACAAGCCGTCGTCTGTCTGATCCGGGATTCGAAATCTTCTGACCTCAAGTGAAGGAAATGATGATTCACCAATTGACTGAGTGTGGGAATAAAAAAAATTTGAAGCTTGTCAGTGAAGGGATGGGCCGATTTTGACGAAACTTACATATTCTTTGAGCTGATAACACCAGCATTCTTTTGAACCCAAACTTGAAAATGTCAGCGCTCATACAACAAAAGTTACCAGCTTGTGTGCAATCAACCGTTAGAAATATCGTTGACGCGAAAGTAGCTCAGAATTAGGCAAAAGTGTAGATTGAGTGAAATTGTACCAAATGTTGTCGAAATTCGAAAAAATTGTGTCATCGGAAAGTTTCGCATAAGCTTGATTCAATGGTGATAATCTTCCTTTTATGTATTGCGAAGTTTCGTCTGTAGGCATTGATGAATGAATGGACCTAAAATTCATACTTTAAAGTCTGCTGACTACAACTGACAACACACAACCAAATTGCTCTGCCAATTCATAGTACTAAACAAAATATTTCACATGATATAAAGTTTATTAGAATTGAGCATCTTCAGCATTGAAAAAAATCGTGTCTGACTTTTTCAGTAGCAATATTTCGATAAAACTCATTTGTATTGTATCCTTTTGTACATTCAACGAATCCTAAAAACCTTACATAATGATGAAGCTGACTGACAGCTCATACTGTCAACTTTCTTAAAAAATTCAGTCGTCTTCATGGTGAAATCCTGCATCAAACAAAGCGTCGAATTGTTTTCCTGAGGCTACTGAACACAACTTACTACTTATGAAGATGAAATATACGCCTAAATAATTCATAGAACACAAGATTTCCTATGTCATATCGTTTGTCAAAATTCAACCAGGACTTCAACACGAAAATTAAATTTGAAAATGGGTTACAACTTTTTTGTGCAATTACTTTTGAAACGGTATGTACTGTTCTTGTAGAACCGTTCGTATTTTAGACTTGATTTGATACTGTAAACAGTGTGTCCAACCACTTCTTAAGTCAATTCATGGAAATGCTGAGTAAAATTGCAAAACTTTTTCCAGTCGTACACTTCGAATGAGTGGCGGTGATATTTTATTGGATTTCTCGAAGAACAGAATAAACGATGAAATCTTTAAAGGTCTTCTGAAGTTGGTAAGTCGACAGTTATCTTTCTAATAAACTACATGTCGTCTTGAATGCTTTAATGGGACATAACTTATCATGCAAATTACTCCTAAATAATGTTGGCTACAACCATTTCATGAATTTATGTTGATGCCATGAGTCACATTGCGTGATGATTTTTCTATGTACTTCACCCTTCTCAAATTATAAAAGATTTAGACTGATCAATATAATTACAGTGTGTCGGTTTTTTCAACAATCATGTGCTCCGTTTTATTCACAGTTAATTGATGCTTATTGAAAATTTGAATGGAATTTACCTATATGAAATGTCTATAAAATATATACTTTAAAAATGCAGCAAGTGTTCAAATTCGTTTCAATCGATTTACTATTCAAGTTATGAAACTGATTTTAGAAAGTATAGAAAAGCACATAGAAAAATTAATTTGTGATGAGATTGGCATCAATACGTAATACATGAACAGTTTGATGAAAAAACTTCCAGTCACTTTGCCCTACCTATCAGTTTATGTTCCGTTAGCACTTGAAGGTGTAAACCCACATCAAATTCTTGCATCCTGTATACTGCTCCAACGAGTCCTCTTTTCCGCGCATTCTACATAAACATTGATTTTTCCAGCCTTACAAACGCCGCAATGAGTCACTTTCAGGGATTTGAAAATGAAGATAGCCGCCCAATTCATTAATCCAAAACAATTTCCAATAACAATAAATACCAAAATCAAAACCATGTAATAAGAAGGTAATGCACCAGCGCTTTCGTAGTCTCTACTCTTGTGCAACGACCAAGTGAAATGAAATGCAACAAACTGGAAAACTGGGAACGCAAAGCAACTCAAAAGGGCTAACGAACTGCCAATCAGCACAGTAACTACAGAGTGTAAGCGAACTCTTTTTGGACACAAAGACCAGGTTTGCGACCAAGAATGAACAAATCTTCTAGAATACGCAACTTAAAACTTTGACTGGAATAACACAAAGTCGAAAAACATAATGAAAATAATCGCCAACAAATGAATCGTGCATTATGTTCTTATTACATTGTTTTGATTTTGGTGTTTATTGTTTTTGGGAATTGTTTTGAATCAATGAATTGGGTGGCTATCTTCATTTTCAAATGAATTGGCCATCACAAGTTTCAGGGATGTCCAAGTCCTCCCTGAAATGCCTACTTACTCTTAAATGCGGATCTAGCTTGCAGGAGTCCGTACGAATATCAGATCCGACCGTTAGCCGTTCGAGAATGAGATCTGACTTGACGCAAAGCAAGAGGACTACAAAGCGAATTTACGTTAGTTCCGGTGGCACTGCATGAGATCGGTACGTAACTTAGCAAGAGGCCAGGCCGTAAGGGTCACAAATTCTCAACATGTTGGGATAGTCTCGTAAATTCGACTTTTAAATACTCTGGCATGAGTGGATCGGGATCCAGTTTGTTGAAGGTGAAGCAAGAAATCTTCCCATATCAGTTAATTTTTTTCTTCCATTCAAGAAAAACCCTTTTATTCGAAATTTCCAGTAGCTTTTCTTTTACCCCATTATTTTCCATATAACAGGAATTTCATTTATCCGAAATCATCTGTATTTGAATTCCAGTGTTGCTTTTTTGCTTCCTCTGCTCTCATTTTCCGGGTGGAGATAAGAGCGAGTGCAATGTAGCTCAGAAACTCCGGGAGAACAGCACTCTAAAATGTCACCGTTTTATGACTATTCTTTGTTCTTCAGCTAAATAATGACGTTACCCGACACGCTTCGTCTCTCAGGACAGTCTCAAGGGCGGATGGCACAGGTCAGGTACTACGTTTAAATATGACTGAGGTCAAGAGGTCTGACGTCTATTCATGAGGTGTGGCATGTTCTCGGTGATACACCGTGATTCAGCCATTCTAGCAGATATCACTGATTTATGTTTAGACAGGATTTTACAGCTAATTTTTAAGAATAGCAATTGTGATTTTTGGATGCTGTCTCTTCGTTTCCGCGCTACTCAATTTTGTGTGTTGAGATGTCGAGGTTTGTGGCTTTTCAGAGGCTTCATTACTTTCGCAGTAACTGTGCTATCAGTACATCTGATCAGCACATTTGTTCTCAGCTTTAAACTTGCTCAAAAAAGAAAACTCTGGAAGAAAATTTGTTTTACTCCCTTTTTCTGAGGGGGAAGTGAAGTTACAGTAGTTATCAGATATACCTTCTCCGGTCAGGAAGATAGATCGGGGAAAAGAATATAACAGCACCGGTAATAATATTTTCTTTGTCTGTGATTCGACATGAGTTACAATGTACGCGTTAGTTTATTAGCATACCGAATTATGGTGTTACCATTCTTTCTCAGTTTACCTCCTGTCTTCAGGTTGAGGAACGTAAAGTTGCGGCCATGAGAGACCGAATGTTCTCAGGGGAGAAGATCAATTTCACAGAGAATCGTTCAGTATTGCACATCGCTCTGCGGAATCAAGACAAACCAATCAAGTCCGACGGAGTTGATGTAAGTTGATATCGGAATTTGCATGCCATCGTGATTTCAATTTGTTTAATTGAATGTTTAAATGGGTAGTTCCACGTGAAAGCGGACAAGAAAGGTGAAAAATAAAAATGCACTATGACACTAAAACCACTTGTTTCCCATAACTTCATGCCCTTGATTTTATGAAAATACGAATGAAATGTTCAATTAAATAATTTCTATAGCCAAGTGACTCATCACTAATTTATAGATTGTATTGTTAATTCATTTTAAATTTAAAAACTTGTCGTTCGGGCAAATTAATCAATCAGTGGTATTTTCACCACAGGTTTCTTATCTCTATGGCTGAAATAACGATAAAACGTTCCAAGTGATATTTCCGTGTCATGGTTTGATTATCTTCTCTTGGTTCATGACACTGTTCGTGCATTTTCAACTTTTTTTCTGTTAGCAGAGGAAAAATGACTGTTATTACCATACTTGAGGTCGCACATTACGAAAATGACACTTATTTTTGATTATTTTGGATTCTTCAACTCTTATTTGAGGTTTTGTTGTATGGCAAATAATAAAAAAGCGTAAATTTAGGCCTATCAGCATTATGGTGCTGTATTCAATAGAGGTGTCTACAAGGCTCTCTCAGTTAACAAAATTTATAAAATCCAGTGGAATTACTAATATTGTGTTTAAATGTATTCATATTACCATAATGAACAACTTTCCAGGTCAACTTTTGTAGCAGTCTGAACCTGTTTTTTCGGATCTCGAGCTATCTGACTCACTAAACTTTGACAGAGGGAAATGAGCGGTTTGGCAGTCTAATTGGCTCTACGAGTTGATGTCATGGGAGCGCTCGTGATTGGTGTACTCGATTCTGCTGACACGAGCCGATCGATGGGTGGGCAGCAAACAGCATTGGAATGAATAGGTGGGAGTATCTTTGTGTGTGAGTGCGAGATATGAAAGCTTTCCATTGCACTTTTGCAGGCATAAATAGGCAGATACTCATATAAGCATATTTTTGAAGTCTTCATGAACAGATCAGATCAGTGACATGTCTTATGTAGAGGCCCATTTGTCAGACGACTAAAACTTAGTAAGTCAGGTAGTGAAGAGTTACGGAAAATATTTGGTGAAATTGGTGTGTTGAAATCTTATGAAACTACGTGAGGGATAGATGTGATGAATTTCTTGATTACTCTACTGAGGAAGACGAATACTGTTACTGCAATGATGTTCCTGGTCTGATGAATGCTTTGTTCGGTACATATGATGCAAATGATTACATGATATTTTTGAATGTTTCTGTCACTGGATTGAAAGCTGCACTTCTGACGTTAGATGGCTCTAAGGTTCCTGTTCCTATTGCTCAGTGGTCAAACTTGAAAGAGTGTTATATGTCTGTTGTCAAGTTGATGGAAGATTTGAAATACAAAAATGAAAAATGGGGAGTTTCTGCAGACTTCAAGATAAGTTATTTTACAATGTAAGTGCACGAGTATGCCTACTACTGTCAATTACATTTTTTCAGATGCTTCAATTGTTATGGGATTGAAAGGGCGGGAAATATAAGAAATCCGCATGCCTTTTGTCTCTTTCATGCTCAGAGTCAAGAAAAACACATCTGCGTTGATTGGGAACCTCGACATTCTTTCGTTGTCGGACAAGCTAGTGTCGAAAATCCCAGGATCATTTTCCCTGCATTACATTTGAAATTAGGCATTTTCAAGCAGTTTATCAAATATCCAAAAAATGAAGATGCTCTCTCTGTTCTTCGTGAGTTCTTTCCAAGAACATCGACTCAAAAGGTTAGTGCAGGGATTTTCACAGGGCCACAGGTAGATAGAATTGCTGACAACGATAGATTTGTGAATGCCCTTACTTCTGAAGAGCAAGAATCTTTGACGTCCATTCTTGAGGTATCTAGAAATATGCTAGTTCCAACCGATGTTGTTATCGTAAGAGAAAAAAGAAGATTGGTGGATGTGATGATTCGGTATTTTCAGAGACTGGAGATAAATTGTAGCCCTAAAATGCAGTATCGTGATTTGCATTTGCTAGAACTGCTATCTCGCCAGGTTCAAGTCAGTGATCAGCATGGTTAAAGACTGCATCAGACATTCAAGGTGTTTGATGCTCGTTATTCAAAGAAATCTCTGAGAAAAATGTTACTGGACTATATTTGGATGAATGTAATTTAATCTGTTGAATGATGACAAATCATCAGGAACCTTATGGAATTGTTTTATTTTCCTTCATGTACATTGTTTTATTTATTCTTATGAGCGTTCATATAAAAATTTCATTACAATGCAATCTCTCTCACTACTGAAATATACTACTCATAAGATCTACATAGTACATGTAGCCTTGTCTTAGAATGAAGCACCATCATTTCTATGCTCATCATTGAATCCAATATAATCATTGTAGCTCCATAAATTAATTTAAATTACCTCCCCTTCACGACACAATAACCAAATGTAAGCTATTTTCCAAGTCAAAATAAAGAAAATTAAAAATTCAGCATAAATGCTAGAAAATTCCAAATGAATTTAAAACAATTATTGTATTCATGTTTTATACACTTAAACTGATAGGAAAAAAGTGAAATTGTTTTGCTAACAATTTAGTTCACGAACAGTGTAATTGATTCTGTCCACTACAAAGCGTACGTTCGCAACGAATAAAAATACTAAAAGTTTGAATTTATCCTAGTAATGCAACATGTTTGTTAATTTGATCAGTTAAAGGAAAGCACTTCAACTATCTATAAGTCATGCTATGTCAAATTTGAAATTTTAGCTTCCATGTTTTGAGATACACCTAGCTATGTTTTCGTACGTTCGTAACACCCGGCGTTACGGCATCAGCGAAATCGTTAATTTAGCAGTTATTTCACTTGCTTGGATATGTAAAGGTGTAATTCGGTACAATTTTCAACCTTGTCTCAATGGCCTCTTCATTGCATGACTAGGCAATCTTGCTTTCTTTGACGCACTTCTCATGCCTTAGTTAAACGCACTCATCAACTTTAGGAGACGAGATGACGTCACAACTGCCAATGATCTGATTCGCCACTGTTAGCGTGCTTCGTGACGAATCAGCTATGTGTAAGAGGATGAACGCACAGGAAGAAAATTAACAGGAAGCAATGCACTTAATTCACAAGAAGTCACTTGTTTGTGTCCTCTGAACACATACAAAATCTTCAAAATAACACATTGCTGCGCATAAAAGTGTACTAACAAGATGGAAAATCCTAAGGACCCTGCCTGCTGCAGCTATCCGGAAGACAAAAGACTGAAAATATTCATGTGTAATAGCATTGGACGAGCTCATTTTATATCGACGAGCACGGTGTGTTCTGAACATTTAAAAGAACATGATTAAATTAAATATCTAAGATATATGATGTTGCAAAATCAGACAGCCTTTATTCCACTTGAGTAAGGAGGGAACTGTACCATAGTTGAAAATGGCTACAATATTTTCTCTCGCAAAAAGACGAATGTTCTAGAAAACAAGAAAAACTGAATGAAAGTCGCACCAAATTAGGGATGGAGCTATCAACTAATTCTCGGTTCGAGCTTGAAATTTCTTCCTATGAGATGGATGTGGATTTGTGATAGTTTTTGCGTAATGTACAACTTCAGAAAGCTAAGAGAGCCAGTTTGTCTAACCTAGCGTTTCATTTTCCTGATCATTAAAAACTTTTTGTGTTTAATTGCAGTTCCGTCATATTTCTTGTAGTTATCGTATATTTCTGAAACTTACAGTAAATGTACGAGTAGCAAATGTGCATTTTAGAATCTGACAGCTGATAAACAGTGAAAATCAGATGCAGTATTTCGCCTTTCGTAGGCGTAGGTGTGTTGAATCTTGATCAGCTGCATTTTGTTATCTTTCAATAAATCTCATTCAAGAAGGTCCATTCACAGAGATTTCTTTGCTTACATACTACAGGGTTCCTCTGTCAGCCAACCACAGCGAACTTCCTGTGCTCCTGTCTAGTGTCTGCTTCTCAGTAAGCGTGAATTAGCTGCTGTGAACATCATCATGAATTTGTAGGCAAACTAGCGAACAGATCAGTGATGGGAAAGTGACAGGAAATCGTCGTAGTCATTCAATACTTTAATATTCAGAGATAAAATTCGATTCTGAAATTGACCGAATTACACCTTGTGACCTGAAAGACCTATTCTATAGGCCTATTCAATGAACAATTGAAGACGAGTTATACAAAAAATGAATTTTCATCCAGCAGTAGGTAAACGAGCCCGAACTTCTCCTAATTGAGAAAATAATTGATTTTAGTTAAATCACTTGTAATTTATATCTTCTTCTTGTTCCTTACTCGTTTCATTACTATTTACACTTGCGAGTCGTTTATAGTTACAGCAACCAGATTTTGACTGTCAAGTACGAGCTTTAATCAGTACCTTCTCAGATAACCACGGTCGAGTAGGACGTTGTCGGCAGTTTGACATTAAATACTGTATTTTCCTTTCCAATTACAAATTCGTCGTATTTCTATTTTAGAAATACAAATGCAATTTACGTTGCACACTCTATCAAAATCTTCACCAAAGCTACAACTGCAATTGCAAGTTACAGCAACGATTCATGCGTTGTGTTAATTCGAGTGCTCTCTTTTGATTCTCTGATGAAATCTAAGGGGTCACAAATCGCTCCTTTCAGTAGGATGGAAGATTTTTTCCTGAAATTGGATGTGCAGTATAGCTCAACGAGTCAACACTAACGAGTTAATGAGCGGCATATCAGTTGAAGGGAAAAAGGTATACTTTTCAAACTGTCAGAGGCCACTGAGTTTTCGGCTAGTTTATATGTTGCTTATCTGTTATAAAAATTTTACTTTGTGACTTTCCTGTGGACAGTTTTATCAAGACCATTTGGAGACCATTTTCCATTTTACACGAAGACCAATGACTTGACACCAAATGTTTTCTATCAGAACACCACAACTTAAGTAGCTTTGCCGATATTTCGTAAGTAGAATGTAGGCCCAAATGCTGCAAATTCAATAAATAGTGAAAAAATGTGTGAGTATTGTCTTATAGATGGGATTTGAAACAATGTCCTGGTTTGAAAAAGATTTTCCTCGAAATTCAGTTGGGATTAGCAAATAGCCGGACAACATGACAAAGTCTGTCGTTAATGTCGGAAGAGATTCTGTTTTCTGCTACACAGCAATCAATGCAGGTGCACTTTTGTAAGCTGTTATTATCTAGCTATTAGATCCATCTACTCTTAAAAACATTTGCAATTTAACCGTGCAAGCGTCTGCACTTGCAGTTATCAGACTACTTCAGAAATAAATTTTACAGATCATTTAGCATATTTCTACGAGAACTTACCCTACAAAAAAATTTTTTTACTAACAAATGCTAAAGTTGAACAGATGCTACAAGTAAAAGAATAAAAAAAGAGACAGGGAAGTACAGAGCAACCAGGCAACATCACTGACGTTCACACAAACTGTTAACACACATCCCATCGGTGCTTCACACAATTCCAACTTCCCATTCTATCCGATCAACAAAATCTTCCATGGACATGTCACGTTTGGTAGTTTGTGAATATGAATTCCTGATACAACTAAATTTTCTAGGTGTAAAATGATGAGTTGTGTGATGGCAAGTAATAAAGACAAGTGGGGGGATGCATGAAGTATTATTTAATGAGAAGAATATCGCGATGACACCGTACATAGTAATTTCCTAAAATATATTGTTGATAATAAATAGTACCTCATTTTACTACCACATCAAAGTTTCCATATGTCAGGTTTGTTTTCTTCCGGGTTTCGGTTTTTGGTTGCCTGAAAAGAACCATCTTCGTATTCACCTAAATAGTATTAATAAAAAGTTATCCCCCTCCGAAAGTTAGATTATTTAAAAAACGTCCATTTTTTCGCCCTAGCCAACTATTTTTCTTACATTAGATTATGCCAAATATCAATAAAAAGGTCACAAAAAATTTCAAGACCAGACCCCCTTCGCAAACTTGCTCGCTCGTTCCGGGTTTTTTATTTGCCCTCAATCTCATGCCTGATATGTACATTTCTCATTCAATCTAGAAAGTTATTTGACGCTGTCAGCTTCTTCGTTCATATCAGATTTTGACCATTTTTAAGTTTGAAGCTATTTCTGTAAAAAGAACACAAGTGATGCAAACAGAACGTATGAAAAAAACATCCACAGTCACTTATGTAAAATAAGAAAAAATTCATTTTCATCACAAACTTTAATTACATTTCATTTAATAATTTCGAAAGCAGTCATGTATTCGTGGAACATATATGCCATGAGAATTGTGAGTTAGGTAAGTCTCTCAAAATCTGATGAAGAATATTGTCGAATTGCACTAGTATTGATATTCAGCTTGCAACTTGCGGCCCGCACAGCTGATGAGGGCTGAGATTAGAAAGGTCTCCCACCTCTGAACCACAGTGGTCTCCGTGCTCTCGATGAAGACAGTTACAGCTCAGCTCAGTTTTCTGCAACCCTGGAGATTTGTTGTCTGTCGAAGGTGGATCCGACCATGCTGTGACGTCGAGAGTGAGAAGTGGTTGGAGAACTTGCATCTTTCATGACTTCAATAGCTCCCAACTTGGAGATGAAAGGCCAGGTGAACTTTGCATCCCGCAGCACGATGAAACATAGGAGTGAGACGTAGGCTGGATCATGATCAGATCATGAAGATGGAAAGAGCAAAAAGGACAATGGTGAGTAGCGTGCGGTGTGAAGCTGGTCGATGGACCCAGGAGTGAAGATCTAAGCAATAAAATGAATCTGGAAGACATTTCCGGTGTTCTGCGAAGAAGAAAGCTGAAGTGACGTGGTCACATTCTGAGAAGAGAAGAGGATGACTGAATTTAGAAATCCTTCTAGCTTGAGATAGAGGGCAGAAGGCCAAGAGTAAAACCAAACAGGGTCCCAGGCTTTCTCCGATGATCTTCATGCTCTGTACCTGAATCCACCAACGGTCTATGATCGGCAGGACTGAAGGCACGCCATCTGTAAGCGTCTGACCCCGTTCAACGTGTTTAAGGATGAAAAAACGGGGGAGCGAGTGAGATACCCACTATATAAATCGATGCATGCGCTTTTATTCGAGAATGTGAAAACTAATTGAAGGTCGAATTTAAAGGTCTGTGATGAGTGCGGCTCTTAGTCGTCGCACGCCTGAGACACACAGTGTGCCATCAGCCTTAAATCGTGCAATTCCAATACATAACTTTCAAAGAGAACTGGCAGACTGGATAATCCATTTGCGGCTATTTATTACATTGTCTTCATTGACGACTTGTTTAAATTCTTCACTGTTTATTTTATTCCTTACAGCTTAGGGCTTATGTGTTAGGTTGCGTATTGTCGGGTTGAATTTGAGACTCTGGAGTAGTGTCTGAGTGCACAGTGTAGTACACACCATTGCCAGTAGGTAAATTGATTGAATTTAGGCTACATAAAATTGAGATGGTGGCAGACAACCTTCGTGTTTAATTTGTAACTTCAGCAAATGATATTTGACTACCAGGTATAAGATGCCATTTATCAAGCAGCTGATGAAGTGTGACTGTTTTCTTATCTGGCACGTGTCAACACCGGATACTTCATAGACGTCAGGAGGTTGACATCAGCTCAAACTATCATTTTCCCGAGTGATTGTTCTCATGATTATATGTGATTCCAACATGGATCCATGATATTTCCATGCTTCAAAGTTCAAACTACAGTCAAACTTGCTTGAAAATGATAGCGAAATAGTGAGAAGAATCTACTGAGCATGTTGTATATTATTCGCACCTTGAAATTGAAACTACTTAATAAACAATAATTTAACGGTCACATGGACAGTGTTGAAATATTTGTGAAATTATCTCTCTTCACTTTCATGCAAAATTCAGCTGAACATACTCAGAAGTATGGATTCATATGAATGATCTTTTCATACTGAAAAAAGTGTGGAACGTTCGAGTCTGTATATTGTTCATTTTGTTTATTGACTGAAATTTTACGAAATAAGAGGAAAGCTTTTTAATACATATCTGTATGAAACTAATTTGCTACCTTAAATGTAGCAAATTAGTTTTATACAGATATATTTGAAAAAGCTGTGATTTTGTAACTTCTGCCAGTATTATCATATACTTCATGCTGGCAGGAGCTACAAAATTAGTGAAACTTATCATAAATCAATGTGGCAAGGATTGAGAAACAGACTTCTGCTCTTAGTCGAATTATATAATAGTTTATCAATATCATTGTGGTAAGGGTTTCAAGCAAGTGAAAGAAAATTTACATCGATTGTATATATAATATTATCAGGTACGCACAAGGTTTCCTGTAGACCCGTCTACCAATGTTTGATCTCTATATCTCCAAGGGAAAGTTGTGATGATAGAACATTTTTCACAAGTAAATTTGCGTCAGCTGAAGTATTTGCTCGTCGCTCTGTATCTGCTACAAAATGCTGATCGTAATTCCCAGTCCTTCTTAATTCATGAGATGTTTGAAAGGAATCAGTGCTGCTCTTCTAGGTAATGCCGGGAGTGAAAGCTGTTCTCCAACACATGCGTGAATTCACCAACTCTGTCCGCAGTGGCGAATGGAAAGGCTACACTGGTAAGGCAATCACTGATGTGGTGAACATTGGTATTGGCGGTTCTGATCTCGGACCTCTCATGGTAACGGAGGCTTTGAAACCATACGCCTCCCCTAATCTTCGAGTGCATTTCGTATCGAATATCGATGGCACGCACATGGCGGAGACTTTGAAACGTTTGAATCCAGAGACCGCATTATTCATCATTGCTTCCAAAACGTTTACCACGCTTGAAACTGTAACCAACGCAACCTCTGCTAAAACGTGGTTCCTTCAAACGGCCAAAGATGTAAGTATGAAATTCTTGATGCTTCCGTATATTCGGCATTTTATTGCTTTGTTCTCCATCGAGTAGTATTCAATATTCATCTGTCGATGACAATTTAGTCCTTACTGAGAATCACAGAGATAGATTCATTTGCATATGGGTTAGTCTAGAACGGACATAATCCTTTCCCAGCCAGTATATGCAATGTAGCAAGCACATAATTAGATTGTTTAAGCGCATCATTTTGCCAGAAGTGCAAACTGATTCAAAACGATGGCACATGCAAGAACTTACTAAGTGGGCGAAAAGAAATTTTTAATACCTTGCAGAGATAGGAAAATGGTCGTGCGTCACTTGCGGATTGCTGTGAATTCCTTCGAAATGCTCCAATCGCCACGATTCCTGGGTGCGTCTCTAAAGAAAAATCTGGGTGTGTTTCTATCACCAAAACATCCATCACATAATTACTTCAATACGAAAACGCATACAATAGCACAGAATGGTCGTCTTTTAATAAAATTACGGAAAACTGACGGAAAGGTTGACTGACAGACTAACAGAATTATGACATGTGCAAACCCAAGTTTTATCTAGAGACTTGAAATTCATGAATAAAAAGTCATGTATTTCTCGTACTTCTTCAGATGTGCTCCATTTTTAACAATTTTCTGTAAAAAAACATTAGTGAGCATGTTCCTTAATTTGAAGGTGCTCTGTCCTCAAACGTTCACTATTTTATAGATATCAGACGACCATGTCGATTCCATTTTCCTCCTTTTCTGTCGTCTTGCTTTTTATTCCGAAAAGGTCGTGATCTCCAAGTTTAAATTCTTGGACAGTGGAATTCCGCAGACTGACATCGCATCATCTTCACCTGGGAAGCCTTAATTTTGGATATCATGGTCTGATACATAGCTGCACGCTTTGCATTCCGTTGTGGGAGAAGGTCATTAAACTGTTTGACATATCAGTCCAGTAAAACCACTCTTGTATCTCCAAGAAGAGAAGCAATTTATCGACAATAGGCTGCAGTCTTGAATATACATTTACGAGTATCTAGAAGTTAGTATATTTTTGAAGACATATCTCACCTTATGCAATGTTTTCTCTTTCCCGAAATGCCCACCTCCAGTTACACTAGCATGCAGCTTCACCCTCTTTCAGTTCTTCTCTTCCTTTGTTAAGAGGCCTTGCCGAAGTATGCCGCGACTTCCGTGAATCCGTCAAGCGCTCTTTTACTTTGTAAAAAAGTTGGCCATCTTCCTAAAAGTAATTTGTGACATTGGAACGCAGACGTCGCTTGCCATTTTTCATTTCATCGATGTTAACTGGATACTTCTTTCGCACCAGATATTCCAAGACCATCGAATCTGTGACTGACATGCTGTCAACTTCCATTGAGCTTTAGACATTGTTCGATCAGACACGAGGCTATTCATCTTGCTGCAAACGTTCGGAGTCATGGAACACCATTTAATCAATTATGTTCGTAAGACCATCACAATGACACCACCACAATGAGGTCAAATAAGGTCTCAATAGAGAAAGCGGAAAATTAATAATGTTACGGTTTTACGTTTCCTACTAGGAAAATGAGACCAAGGAATATAGAACCAAGATTACAGTTTCCGATCGGAAAATAAAACTGAGGGAAACTAAATATCTTAACACCGGTCTACATCTGTGGTAGCAAGCGATAGAGATTGACATAGATATTCGTCTCTCTTTTGTTTGTGCGACTGTTCAGACACGCATGCAGAAGTCGCTCGTATCAGCGAACACATGAACCTCAGCGTTACGATTGCATGCAGGACTGTCAAGTGAAAAGCACGTGTCTTTGACTCAACTTTCCTCCGTGATAAATTCGTCAAATGGAAACATCATTCACACCGTTCGACTCCTCACGATCCAAATTTTCTGATAGTGGACCTTTAGTGCGATGTCAATGTTCTAGTTCGTCAGAATTCAGGATTGAATTTGCTTTACGCTCAATGGAAAATTGATCTTGTTGCCCCTCGAGACAAACTCTGGCCGCTTGTCAACACGCAGACAAAGCAATCTATCTCCCGTATTTTTGGAAGACCATTCCTAGGACGCCCGCAGAAATTTGGAACATTCTGCATTTTTGGAATTAAGAGTAGGTCAACGCGGTTTTAATGGTGCCACCTCCAATCTCATGCGATGCCTAAAGCGCCCGCGAATTGCTTTTGAAATTTTTTTCATTTTTGAAAAAACTCTAATTTTGAAAAATAGCCAATTTATTGATGGGTTGATATCACATTAGGCCGGCGGCACACGCGATAAGTCATAACCCATAAGTTATAAGCAATAAGCCGTCTTATCGCTTACGACCTATGGCTTATTTCGTATGACTGAGGGATGACGGCTTTTATGGCTTATTCTGTGTGTCTGCAGCCTTACACGACATCTACTCTAGTCTCAAAAGTTAGTACATGCAACATTGAACAAACGGATTTTCGTGGCAGCAGGGTCTTGCATTGTCTTTCTATTCTGCTATATGAAGGGTGATATGAAACAATGTTGAATTGAAAGTGAAATGTGATTGATGCACCTTAAAATTGTGTTCGGCAGTTATTCGTGAAAACAAGAGAACGAGAAGCTCTGAATTTAGAGAGCATTGGTGTATAGACATCTCATTCATTTTGACTGTTGTCTGCTGACTAAATATTTGCACGGTAGGATTGTTGTAAAATGTTCTCATTAGTGCTGGTATTTGTGATGAAGTTTTTTCATTAAGTGTATGCTGAATTCAGTTGCACTAAATATTATCGGATCTTGCTTGATTCTGATGGTAGTAAGTAAACCTCAGAATTAGATTCGCTTCGAAGCAGATAAACAAAATATTTAATTCTGAGAAGTAAAACATACTTTGAGTAAACAATATAGAATAATAATTAACTGTGCTGTGCAATGTATTCTCACAATTCTACTCGATGTGTTTAAATAAATTCGTTACTCTAAATCGTAATTGTTTTGAATTGATGCTACTTAAAACGAATTTTGAAGGATCGCGTACTCAAAATTGAATTTTAAATACTCGTAGATTTCAAATTCTTTTAAACAATTTTCATGTTCAATCAGGAGTTTTATGCGGAAATCAACTTTTTGCAAAAATTAATATCTTGCATGCAAGATACCTGATATCAGCTAGGATAAATTATAATGACATGAAATATTTTCTTGTGTACATTGCATATAAGTTTGTGGATATGATGTACAATACATGCATAATAAGACATCATGACGTAAATGTGGAATTTATTGTGAATTTTGCTTTGATTCGATCGTTGCCAATTCGTTTTGTATTGTGAAGCATCTATCTATTAACTTGGTTTTGCTTTACCATCAATTTCCTTTTTGTAGCATGGTAGCGTACGATGAATATGATTTTACAATTTATACCTCACGTGCATTATGGATAACTTGATGGATGTTGCTTCAGTTATTTTAATGTTAGGGACAGTGAATATCAAGAGCGTAGTTTTTGAAACGCTGTTGTCGCTTGAACAACCAACCATGATCCAAGTATTTACAACATTCCAAAAATGAGAAAATCGAAAAAGCAATGTAAAATATAAATGATAAGCTTTCTTTATAAATTACGAATTTTCAATATTTACTTGTCATTTAAGATTCTACGACATTGGAATTGTAAGTCCAACGTGCCATTCTTACCTCAATGGTGAAGGTCAGAAGGATTTTGTGCTCGAATACTGTCGCAGGCATGAGTTATATACTGGTCGCAGATTACTACGTTGGTGTTAGTATTTTTTCACAATCAAAACGTATGATGATTTAAGTGACGTGCATGTGATAACACTCAGAAACAATCAAATCAATCCATAAGACTATTTGTTAGAAAAGCATGTAATTGCGACTTCTGATCACGAGCTATGACCACCTTAGCTTCGTTGCAAGTGTGGCCATAAAACAATATCCCGATGTGGATGTCTCTATGTTTAAAGGTAATTTCATGACAACATCAGTCTCTTGATAACAGACAACAAGTATCATCTCACTCTGGTCTGAATCATTCAAAGATTTTTTCGCATTGTTTTTAGGATAAGCTTAGTATTGAGTTGTTAAAAACAATCAAAATTGCGTATTACCGCAGTTCAGTTGCATTGAGACAAAGATTGACATACTTTGAAAGTGTTTCGGAGAAGGAACAAAAAGCATGTTTGGTTGCCGAAGTATAATGCGGCATTACACTATTATTAAATAAAAGACTCAAATTATGCAAAGAACCGAATCTATTTAAATTTTCAGTGCGACGGTGCGTACAGTTGCGGCTGGCGCACAGCCCTAGTTTTGACCGTACCTATATCATGTATATCATTTTGTTTGCTCGACCACAACGAAAAAAGGGTTAACCCAATTGCAGTATTGTGAGCGATTCTGAATCATCAACTCAGCGCATGATTAATAAAGCAATCGTGCGATTCTAAATATTTTGAGATTCTCTGAAATCGAGTGACTTCAAATTGCCGCTTGTTCCATCAATCTTGTAATAAGTTTAACTATATACAGAGTTTTCCGGATAATTCGCCACATTTCCTCTTCCCCGAATAAGTTTCATATGTTGCACATTGTAAAACGTACGGATAATTCGTAATTCGTCACTTTTTCCATCCCCAATTCGCAAATCTTCATATTAATCTCTACGCTTAATTCATCAAGAAACCTGAAAATCGCACACATTCCCATTTTAGCTCTATTACAAAATTCTCTCGTTAGCGGAAGTTTGTAAAGAGTTTTGGTAGGAGACAGGTAGACAAAGCATTCAACGCTTTTATCAAAACATTTGCTTGGAATACGCAAAGATCATTTGTTAATCCAATGATTGTATTAACAGCTGTGGTGTAAAGAGTAATAATAATTGCAGCAATTTGCTGCTGTAGACGACCATGAGACGACAATTTACTGATGTACCAATGGAAACATATATAATGAAATTTCAGATATTGCTTTTGAAAATTTAATTCAATAGGGCCTGATTCATGGAAGGTTTTTGTGTGGAGCTCATGAAAATATATACAAAACGCTCGGTCATTTACCTAATATTTACAGAAAGGGTCGTTCACCCGTCAATAGGCTTCAGTTGTAGAAACAATTTGCTTGATTTAACGTGAAAGAATCAGTTGCGAATACGTGATGCACTAATACACGAGTTTTGAAGATACTGATTACGGAAATTTATTTATAATGTTAATGCGCCATTTTTGTATGTCCCGAAGGGTGACTAATTATCCGGAAAACACTGTACCAGTTAAATCTAGCCATTAGACTTACAGAGTTTACAAAATTATATTACCAAATCTACACATATACACCGTGGGTGAGAGGGTAATTGTTACCGAGTTACGTTCTATGTTAATATTAAATATAGATCAGGCATTAATATTGATATTAGCATATTGACATGACTTCCATTCGGAGATATAATGTCATAGGGACCTGTTGCAGTACATGGCAGCATGTTTTATTCACTTAAATCTTGTCCCTGGCCTATACGAGCATATTTAATATAATTCTGTCTTATGTAGATGTCGAATTTCTATGTAGTGCAATTATCTCAAGCGTTGACGGAATGAGTAGGAAAATGGCACTATTTTTCCGATTTTCAAACAAATTTCATTGGGAAGTCACTTTGCAAAAAATCGCGCGATTCCCAGTCATTCAAGAATTGGGCGATTAAAGGCGTGTTCACATTTACACGATAACTATAAAATCGTGACGATATTTTATTTATCGTTGAGCTGCACATTGAACTATTCATCGTTGAGAAAATCAGGCTAATGTGAACAGCTATGTGACACATGCAGAGCGATTTCATTTCAATTTATCGTTGTCGGTCTAATGTGAACGCGCCTTAATTCCGTCCTACGATCAATCGTGCGGAATCGATTAACTGCCCCCGCCACTGCATTTCGCCTCGAGGTTAAATATAGAATTATTATTATTATTATTATCTAAGTCTCGTTCGCTGGTGTTTATGGTTCGATTTGCACTATATCGATGTCACATCGGTTATGAACGATGTGCAAATCAATTGTCGGAATGGTACTGTATATGGTTCGAGTGCAAACCGATTGATGATGATTCTAATCTTCTTTATTTCGCTTCATGGAAGCATATGAGAAGTATAACACATTTATAAAGTCAGTTACACTGCACAACACAAGAGAAAACATGCTAGGTTGTCTACGTTATACTCGGAGATATACTTCCACTAATAGTCTAGCGACCAGAACGAGTCTCTGCAGGGAGCGAGGCCGAAAATGGCACTTTCACAGAATGATCCACACTACGAATCTGCGCGTCTGCCGAGCTATAGCTAGTTCCTCTTCTTGTCAGACAGGATAAAAAAACACATGTTGATCCAATGGGACGCAGATTGCAGTTTTTGGCAAAAATGCAATTTTCCATGTCCTATCAAAAGAAAGAGCCATAATTTTCGGCATGATGTGTCTTCAAACTATTTCCTATCATGTGCATGTGAAGCTTCATGCTTCTGATTTGCAATGTATGCGAGAATGTGGTTTATTGTGGATAAAGTCGTCCACCATGTTGGTTTTTTCCGACAGTAGGAGACTTGCCAAATCTGAAAGTGTATCGCTTCATAGATAAATGTTCATGACAATGATAAGAAATGACCTGACGACATTTTATGCCGAAAATTGTGGCTCTAGACGTAGTACTTTTCAGTTGATAGGAAAAAATAGAAAATTTCATTTTAGCCAAAAGCTGCGATTTGTAGTAACATGTGTTTCTCTCTGATCCTGCTGACAAGAAAAGGAGCTAGCTAGAACTCGGCAGACGCGCAGATTTGTAACAGTCATAGGATGTAGATCATTCTGTGAAAGTGTCATTCTCGGCCTCGTTCCCTGCAGAAAGTCGTTCTAGCTGCAGGACTATGAGCAATATGAATCAAATTCATTTCTACTATGAAGCATTTCCTTCTGTCAGTCTCCTTGAGACTTTGATTAGCTAATTAATACTGATCATTCATAAAGACGGCAATCACTAGAACTGTAGTCTTCTGCTCTGGGTCGGAACGGTGATCAAGATTCGTGTGACCATCAACACTCAAATCCGTCTTTACAACTGATAAGCACGATTCACTTATGATGCCGAATGGATGCCATCGACATTATCAAATTGTTGACACGTATACTGAGCGAATGAAGAGAAAAGTCTGATAACATCTTATTTTTGGGGATCTCTCCCTGGAAACGGCATCAATTTGAACACAAATAATTACTTGTCCCAAAATTACTTTATTGCAACTCTTCCACCAGATCATCAGTGCGATCATGTTCTTTTGTATTACATGTATATAGTTACAGATTTATTCATTAGGCTACTTTGTAAGCAATTTTTAGCTATGAATTAAAGATTTACTTTCTTTATCGACTTATTCTATGGAAACTGTAGTATCACAAAATAACCATCCACTTGTACGGTGCTACCGGGCCGTGCTGGCATTGATCTTTCTCCTTTGAATTATCCTTAATTGGGAATTTAGATGTGTAGAAGATTCACGACGGCTGTTGATTAAGACAGTCATCTGATCAATTTTTTGTACATTGTCAACTGATTTTCGATGATTAAGTTCCAGCAGACGTGGATATTTGTAAGAAAATTAAACTTTGTTCTATTCACTCTGTCAACCTTCTGTCTATTCGAATCGAGATCACATTTGCTAAAATATGCATACTTTTACAGGTTTTTTGATGTAACACATAGATATCAGATTTGCGTATAAGTTTATCTTAGCATAGTTTCATGTGTCTTTCAGATCAAACATGTGGCCAAGCATTTCGTGGCGCTTTCAACCAATGCTCCCAAAGTGAAGGAATTTGGAATCGATGAGAAGAATATGTTTGAGTTCTGGGATGTAAGTCAGTGGTCACTTTTGCATGACGGATCAATGATCTTCGTTGTGATATTCAGTTATGAATTTTATTTTCTTTTTATGTCTCAATACAATCAGATCATCGTGAGTCAGATTTAAGAAATGGATAAGCACCTTTTAGAATTTTGAAACTAATACATATCATTCACTGTGGCTCTCTGATTCCGAAGATTTCTTTCTAATTTTCGAGTTCCTTCAACCACTGATGGTGTTTAACAACGCTGGAAGTTGTCTATTACAGACCCTCAGGAAGAGCTTAATTAGTTAAATAGGCAGCAGTCGCTGAAATTCAGCCACTTTAAGAAATTATACTTTATAGCTAGAATAATAATAGTAATCTTAAGAGACTTAACAATAATTATACCCAAAAATGTATGTCAAAGAAAAATTAAATTTGCTTAATTGTGAAAATTTACAGTGCTCGATTGAAAAATGTCTTAAATTTGGAGACTTCTGGGTTACCTCCCCCGTGTTTTCAAATTTTTTTAAATCCGTAAAAGTTGATCGATCGTTACAAAACTTCACATGCATGTAGTTGAAGACATTTTGTACCAGCATGCCAAATTGTAGGCAAATACTTTAGTAGGACAAGTATTTTATGAATTTGAGACGATAGCTTGAAGTGCAGCCATATCAGCTCAGCTTGATCTGACTTCTTGTGATTAGGTGGCACTAGGTCAACAAAATCATTCCGCGACTACTCGTCAAGTGATAACAATGACCGATGCCACATCCCTTTCACAAATATACTTACGTGTAGCTTTAAAATGTGTGGCAAGGTAGTGGTCGTGGGAAAGTTTTAAATATCAGTGGATGAGACAAAGAGGGAAACAGTACAATGCACACACGAGTAGCATGCGTCGAACAGACGAATTCAGATCAAGCCGCTGACATCGCTGCACTTGTAGTTATCATCTGCAATTCAAAAAGTACCCATCCGAATTGCACAAAGTTTTGTATACAGATAGAAAATATGCTCAATTACGTGTGCCCGAAGTTTTGCGACGATTGATGCATGTTTACAGATTTGTGATAAATTTGCAAAAGTGGGGACAATCCATAGGTTTTCTTTTGATCGCAGAGTAATAAATTATGCAAGAGAATGTGTTGTTTGTTAAATTGTGTTAATTGTGTTTGTTAATTGTTTGGTTGTTTAATGTTCTTGTTGTAAATATTGCTGTGTAGAAATGCGTGATTACTCTATCGAAAGCCTTGTGTCAACAATGGTTCAACTATCAAATAAACCGGGAAATCCTTTTCGATTGTATTACACTCAGAGTGAGCTGTGGAAATGTCAATGTCGACACAAATCTTATCGAACATGTTGTGCAGTATTTCTAGAGTTTTCGATCACGAGCATAATCTCACTCTTTCATGTTTCATTAAAGCACGCTAAAAGTGGCGTTTAACAGTTTAAAATTTAGCTGATTACGTGGCACAGTGGTTAAGTGCTTGGCCCTTGCGATCTTTCGGTCCAGAGGTCGAGCCCCGAAAGTGTCATTGGAAATTGTCAGGAAGGGCAATGGGACTAAAGGATCACAAAGCTCCAGATTAAAGTCTGAATGTGTCAGCACCGTCCAAGCCTCAAGTAAGGGGGAGACGTGACGTTAATCCATCATCATCATCAAACTAGAATTTAATCTATGATATATCTATACAAGGAAAACGGCTGTAATTATAAGACGCTTCCTGTTCATTTCAGTGACACTATCTCATTCTGCTATCTTCAAAGTGCCGTAACTAAGTTTAGTTCCTCTTCACATTTTTTAGCTTGTAGAGCAGCAACTAGTGAATCGATTGACATTGCTGTATTCGTCCTATTAGAACCCCCAGGTATCTGTTTGATCATGGGCGTTCATATATTTTGAATTTTTTCATTTTTACTTTAATTCAGTCCGCAGTTGAAGGTGACCTCTAATCGGAAAGAGACTTCTAATTGGGCAGGGACCTGTAATAGAGCAGGAGTTTCTAATAAGATGAATACAGTATTTTATAAAAACGAGATATGAAGACAGCAGCAACTGAAACTGAAACTGAAACTCATTGACAAAATATTGATTACACGTGAGATTAAAATACTAGACATTATTCTTCAGTTGGTTATAAGAATAGATTTTGTTCTCATGGTTCAGTGAATCGTCCGTATTGTTAAAAAATGTCAATCGCCTGACTGGCTGCGGTTCTACAAGCAACTATTGCGAGGATCTGTCAATTTTATCAGCGGTTCAATAACACCAGCCTGAAGATAACAGAAATAAACAGAGAACGACTGGCTGGGAAAGACCATCTAATATAATGATGGGCGAATCCATCCTTTTAAGAGCAACGCATTATTTGCTAGTGTTCAATGGAATGATGTCATAGACATCTCTCAGTAGACACCACAGAGATCAATTGTCCTATCCCACAGACAAACGGAAAAGTGAATCCATCTCTGTCATAGACAGTCATCAGCGATGTGTAGATGTTCTATAAACTCTTTCCACTTCTACTGGTCGCTGACAAAGGCTCGCCATTATATTGAAGATGAAGAAGGTATGGCTTATCAGCAATTGTAATATGTACTTCGAGGGAATTTATGAACACTGAACTACTGCTCATTCTATGGAGACTTTACTTTCTGTTCAATGTTGTTGTTGTATGATACTTGACCTCAGAATCATGGGTTTAAAGTTTCATCTCGTGTGATAAGATTAATTAACAAATATATTTATATACAATGCGTGTAGTCTTGAAAAACAAGATGTTTTTATTACGACTCCAAACTCTCATGCTTGAGTTTCAACATTCAGATCAACTATTCGCCTTACAAATGAGACTATCATCTTGAGAACAATCCCTCGTTCCATTGACCAATTGTCCTCCGCTTCACTGAATATCTTTTGGTAGAATATACAGATTGCCCTTTATCCAAATGTCTCTCTGAGGCGTGATTTGCCACAAACATGTGATTACAAGTGACAAGCAGTCTTTCTTCGAGAGATTGCAGAGTGTCAATTCATCTGGGACTAGAAAAATGCCCAGACTAGAACACTGTTCTTCGCATTTTTCGGCTAGATGACATGCGTTGTGCAAGCCAAATTACGACACTGTGTTTCACGCGTTACCCCTGTTTCCTACAGGTTATGTTTTCCTACGTTACATTTTCGTTCTATCAATAAAATTGCTCTCATATCCAATGTAATGTGAAGTCAGTTCTCATCGCGCACGTCTGATGAATCATCGCACACTAGTGAAGAGCAATTCAACATGGTCTATTCCACCCTCGTCCGAACATTGATGGAGTACGCATCACCCGCTTTCATCGGTTTGACAAGTGCAGATGCCAGAAGATTGCAGAAGATCGAAGATCGGTGTCTAAAAATAAAAGGTATTGGCTCGACTGATCTAGCTACAAGAAGGAGCCTGGCAGCTCAAAGACTTTTTCATGGCCTGTCGAACACTGCTACGTTTTTGAGACATAGAATCCCAAATCGCTTGCCTAGTGGTCGACTGTCTGTTCCCTTCTGCCGCTTGTCATTGAGACGCAACTCCTTTCTTCCTTTCATGAGTATTTATATGAATAACGTTTACTGTGACTAACTCCGTATTTGCTCATTTGTAGCATTAATCTTTTTATCGTGATTTGTATTTTAGCACTGCATATTGATTTCGATTGTCATTTAAAGTTCAATAAAGACATCTCTCTCTCTCTCTCTCTCTCTCTCTCTCTCTGATGTCCCAGTTTTTTTTAAATTTCCTCAATAAGACGGTCACAAAATAAATGTTACTGAGCTTTGTAAATAAACATTGTTTAGTAACTAATTCTGAACACATTACTCTGTATTTGTGATAGTTGGTCGACGTGGAAACAGAAATACATACATTGTAAAAGTGTGTTTCCATTTTGATTCACAAAATCGTTGGGTGCGCTATGGCATATCGCAGCTGCTCATACATTAGTAGCAACTGAACTCCATAAGCAGGAATGCCATCCATCAATTAAACCAGAATGTTCAAGAATTTGTTGTAGTGTATCTGTTCCGTCGTATTTATTTTCTGCTACAGTGTGGTTTGTAAGAGGAGAAGGAGATAGAGCTTTCCACATTTCATCCATAATCTTCTCTGAGAACCAAGCATTGACTTCAAATAATTTCTTCAAAAGACTTGTTCTCGTTCTTAATTTATTAGCGAGCTTTCGGATGATAACTTTACTCGTTCTCAGGCAAGTACAAGTAAAGAGAGATGAAACTTTGCAGCATGAAACACATTGGACTACGATTCACTAAAATTCACAACATGATACTCTACGAACACCGTACACGTAACAGCGACATTCTACATTACAATACACTAACCCTGAGAATTGAAACATGGAATCATACTCATTAAAGCGTGACAAGTAACATCTGATACGCTTTAAAATAACTTAGAGACAAGAAATCAAACTACATAGAGAGAGAAACAGTCAATGGAAAATAGATCTCCAGCAGCGGTAAATAGAGAAGCCCAAGTCCGTATTAAACGTGTCATGACTGAGGATGTGAATTCCCTCCTTTATTCTCCTTCTTCTCCAATCATTCTTCATTAACCATCGGCCAGCGTTTGACACTTTTGAGGTGATAGAAATGGAGAGTGATTTGAGAAGAAGGAGAATAAAGGAGGGAATTCACATCCTCAGCCATAACACGTTTAATAGGAACTCGGCTTCTCTATTTACCGCTGCTGGAGATCTATTTTCCATTGACTGTTTCTCTCTCTATGTAGTTTGATTTCTTGTCTCTAAGTTATTTTAAAGCATATCAGATGTTACTTGTCACGCTTTAATGAGTATGATTCCATGTTTCAATTCTCAGGGTTAGTGTATTGTAATGTAGAATGTCGCTGTTACGTGTACGGTGTTCGTAGAGTGTCGTGTTGTGAATTTTAGTGAATTGTAGTCCAATGTGTTTCATGCTGCAAAGTTTCATCTCTCTTTACTTGTACTTGCCTGAGAACGAGTAAAGTTATCATCCGAAAGCTCGCTAATAAATTAAGAACGAGAACAAGTCTTTTGAAGAAATTATTCAAATCTTTCCATATTGTTGAGAGAAACTTGAGACCAAGGATGTTACTTTTCCACAAACGTGAACTCAGCCTTTCATCTATAGTTTCGACTTCTCTCGACTTATGGAAATTAATCATTCAGGCTTATTATTTGATAGAATCCTGAGATGCAACCAATCCGAACTTTTCCAAACCATACCGACGACTGACTACTGTTCATGTCTCGTGGAATACTAGTCTACTGAAAAGTTAAATCCAAGAGTGATGATCTTCTGATTACTGTATAATTCAAAGCGTTTGATGGTCACATCCCTGGAGACACAGTGTATTGGTCTTGCATGGAATTTAGAAAATCTCAATGACATAACAATGAAATGATGAAATATCCGGCAGAAAATTGGCTAACTCCTTCTTCAATCGAGCAAAAGTGAAGCTATATTAATGCTGGAAAAAGTTGTGATTTAAGGGGTTCATGTGTTGCCATGTTGGAAATTACAGTTGAACAATCACATTTCTGATGTATTTGAATGCTTACTTCCAAATGAGGTAGAACATTTTCGACCGTCAATTTCATTCCTTCTGCTGTGGTAATCAATGGTGGTCTCCGTGGCACAGTGGTTAAGTGCTTGGCCTAACGATCTTTCGGTCCAGAGGTCGAGCCCCGAAAGTGTCATTGGAAGTCGTCAGGAAAGGCATCCGAACTAAAAAAGTCTATGTCAGCAACGTCCGAGCCCCCAGTGGCGAGATTAGTGACGCTAAACCATTTTTTGCCATGATAATCAACTTGAAACCGAAAATGCCAGTAAAGTTGTACATGTCCACTTTCTTCAAACAAGTTCTCGTTGATATGTTTTTGATAGAAAAATCAGTTATATAGCCTATTTGATGCTGTTGTTGAACTATTCTCCACATTTTTGCAGTGGGTTGGAGGTCGTTACTCGCTGTGGTCTGCGATTGGTCTGTCCATCGCACTCTACATTGGAATGGATAATTTCGACCAACTACTTCTTGGAGCTCATGAAATGGATGAGCATTTCTGCAGTGCATCTCCGGAGAACAATGTGAGTATTGGATACACAAGCACCAGCAGTTGTTCAAGTTAATGAAACTTACTGCATTTGAATTATAATCTAACAATTACATTATCGCAACGTTAATCTGATGTCTATACGACATTTTCAATGAGTGTAGACGAGTATTAGCATTGCTATTGTTGAATATAGACATCTCGTTTAACCATGTAATTATTCAAAACAGATCATATCAATGAATCAGGTCATATATTTGGAGATAATTCTGAATAGATTTTGGCCAGACATTTAAAATATAAATATTTTGGAAAGAGCCTTGGCTCTTTCCAAAATATTTATATTTTATTTAGAGATAAATCATACAATACGTTTACATGATTTTTTATACTTCATATTTTTATCTTTTAGTATTGCTGTGATTTGCTAAGTGCAATAAATTGGTATTTACTACAGAGATATGTAACTAAGATCCTGTCAACAACTTCCGCAACCAACTTGGCAAATAGATGAAATGAATATCTTCGGCCATGGATATCCATGATTTGGCGTAGAAATGTAACTCATCACCGACATTTAGTTGAAAGCATAGAAGTGGATAATAGTACACTAGAATGGAAGCTTGATATCTTGCTTATTTGCAATGATGGCACATGGAAAAATCTATGGTTTGTAGATCAGATTCGATCAAAAACACTGCATCATAGTCAATCTATTTGCCAAGTTGGTTGTGGAAGTTGTTGACAGGATTTTCATGAAGAGAATTTTTAGTGAGATGGTGACATTGTTTCATGTGAAATAGCCTACTATTCCATGAGTTAATATACTGTGTCAATTTGTAGCAGTCATTATCAACCATTTTCCATTTTTTGATGTTGGAATGCGAATTAAAGATTGGTTCACAGAGTCATAATTGAAAGTGGTCGGTGTGCTGTGTGTAAGAACATCTGAAGAATTCACACATGAAAATTGTGATCATTGGATTATTTATCCTTCAAGCGATTGCGAAACCTAATGCTTTTCTGGAATAAACGCATTTAAAGTTTCTTCACCGACAATCATTTCTCAGATAACTGTAATGTCACTGGAACTTTTCAATTAATCATTAAATGGCTTTTGTGATATAGTGCAATGATATTTTGGAAGCTGATTTTTGAAAGCATGTAGAGATTTTGAAAATTGTTCAAACATTGACCAGGAGAACCCTTTAAAGTAAAATGAATACTCTAAGATTTCTTGGCCTCTGTTTTCAAGTTGGAGTAATACATGTTCTGTAAATTGACATTGCAAACTGCACATGTGTCTGATTATACTCTTGGTAGATTATAGGAGCGATATTTCAAAATGATGAACGTACAGAAAGTTTTAAAGGATTTCTTTCTTCGTCATCCTGTCGCCGCAGTATTTTGTAAATTCACTATTGCTTTTGTGTACATGATCTTTGGACAAAGGGCAGCAATCCAGATCACAGATTGGCTTGATAAATATAGATGTCAATCAGAAAACATGGAAACCAGCTCGTACAATTTGCGTTTTGCCCCAACTAAGTTCCCCCGGCGTGTACCATAATTTTCATGCAATTTCCATTCTAGGACTTTCTATGGTATTGTTGATTTCTATGGTTGAAAGTGATGGTGAAAAAGTAATGTCCTATAGCTTATCTATGCAGACAATGTATTTTCCAAGCGCTACATTCGTCATGTCATTCACTTCAATATGAAGATTTCTAAGTTTTGAAGACATCGAAAACTTATGACATTACTTTTTGTACCTCACTTTTCGTGCATTACGTTTTGTATCACATCAGCATGTATTTAATAAAGAATATTTACAATTTAGCTATTACTGATTTTCATCGTTTACCAAGTTAAATAGAACAAATGAAGACCCTTCCCTGAGACTATATCAAAGCAATATTCATGCAGTAGCTCTAACATATCACTATATTCAAATGATGAAATACAACATTATATAACTCTGAAAGGGAAACAAAAAGAAATTTTAAGTCCGCAGTTCAATTTGTCCCCATGATGTAGTTATCTTCATCTTCTCAGTTCCTGGCTCCCTGTGTCTTCGTAAATCGGTATCGTCACTTTGTATATCGTCCAGTAAGTTGCTTTGCAAACTTGTGCTGAGCGAAACCGATTTGGAGATATCCTTTATTCGAAAACATTTTTCGGCAATCTGCATTCCCATCTCCACTTTTCTTTTGCTCTCAACACAATCATATGTAGTTAATGATTGCGGCGATTTGTGTTTTGTCACACTCATCACCTCGCGATCAGAAAATCCTTTTTCTTTAAGTGTGCAGACGGTGGTGGCCCTGCCACAATGGTTGATGTATAATTTCGACAATTCAAGCTCTTTGCTAATGTTTTTCATCATATTTTCCAGGGTGCATTTCCCCAACGGTACACCATCATACCAAATGGGCATTCCAGTATTGACATTTTTCTTCGGTCTTTGCCAAAATGCTTCACATCGGTGACTTCTTTTTGATATGCACACTCTCAGAGAATCAAAAGGGCACGTAGATGAGTTTAGGACCATCGGAATGACTCCTCCATCAAAATCGGATTGGTTAGCGTCTTCTCGATGGTTCTTGTCAAATTTTGGTATTAACTGAAACCATCTCGCACCAGTGGCATCGCTTTCCTCTTTAAAAGTGTTGGCGGTCATTTCTCGAAGCTCTTCACGTCCTCGTACTCCAAAATACACAATTATGTCTATGAAAGCCTTTCTCTGCAATCCCTTTGCTTCTGTTACATCTAACTTTTCATAGCATTTGACAAGATCCTCTGGCTGAATTTTGGGTTTGTGAACGGTATTCCCGAGTCCCTTCTGTTTGATGTCTTCAAGTTTCGCGCGATACATATCCCAGCCTTGTTTGTAGATGGTCTTGTTCGACGTCATATGTTTCTTTCAAATAACGCCGAATCCCATTCTTAAGTGATAGAAAGGAATTCTTTTTGTAATCATCTCCATTCTTTTTTATAACTGCAGAAAAAAGCTAGACATTGTGTCATCTAATAATTTGTGGTCGTTTATCCAACTTTTTGTGTTCTAAATAGTCACTGAAAATTTTCATTGTTGATTTGGTATTTCTGTCAGTATTGGGACATCTTAAATCATTCAACAGTTTCGCAGATTCAAGGTTCTCATCTCTAAAGCGACTTCAATTTGCCATCATCAACCAGTATGCTAAATCAGAATTCAAATTGTGATCAACTCATTGATATTCCTGATTCAATCTAAATTTTGAATTCATGTGTAATCATTTTTCCATGGCAGGAATGCCTGGAAATCATTTCAACACACAGACGATAGGAGTCTCAACAAAGCTGTTTTTCTTGTTGATCCATGGACATCTAGATTTCCATGGTTGATTGCATATTTGTCCAAGCTATAGGACATACCAAATGTCCCATAGCGCTTCAGTGGCCTCGTCTGATATTTGTCATGTCGCTTCAGCGCTATGGGACATTTGGTAAATGTCAAATATCTAATGTTAAACGGTTTTAATTCATTCACTTCTAAAATCAATGTCAATGAATTAACATAGAAAATGTCAATTTTATTGCATAGACTGGATACAGACATATTCAACAATATAATTTGGTTATTATCAATCCTCTCTAATATACAGTTACTTTGTAACTGTAATGTAACTTTTTATTATTTTGATGTCATTCGAAACGCATGATTTTGACAGTCATGACGATCGTAGAGTGCCTGCTTCTGTATATTGCAGGATTTTGATGTTTGACATTCTATTGTCAACATCAAAGCATACAAAGCAATAAGTTGTCACTTGTTTGCTTTGATTTCTCTGCATATTTGTTCTATGTTCAGAACGAAAGACTTGACTGCAGCTCTGGGGCTATGATCAATCACTTCTGTTAAAGTTTCTGCTAATTTTGGAGACGTTTTTGAAGATTATTGAACAATAGCTTCTCTTCATCTAGCCGCTGTTATTGCACTGATAGCTGAGGTGAGCAATACTTCACTATTAGGCTTCTGCAATTTAGTAAATGGTAGGATCTTATCAGTTGTTTTTCTAATACTCTCTAGTATTGATTCTAAATGATGTGACTTTGCAACTCCTTTATTCATTTTTATTGCACCATATCTACTAGCCGATTGCTCGTGGCATAGTAATTGACAGCAATAGTCTCTAGAATGGAAATTAAGTTTCGTGGAGTACTAGGCACGATAGTGGCACAAAAGTCGCAGGCATTTTATCTTAGAAACACTTGTTAATGGCTTTATCATTTGGTCAGAATCAGTCACACGTGTAATTCTGTGCTTTTCATCGGTCATTCATGCCCCAAATAAGTTTATCAGCAATGCTGCGACCTTGTGTCAATTGTCATTCTAGACAGCTTCAGGTAAACAGCATGTTTCTATGGCTTGTTCAAACGTGAGAAAGTGAATGTCACATTACTCTTCCAATTTCCTATTCGACAAAAATCAAGTCAATGTAAGTCACATGAACTGTCAGACACCGAGTGACGTGTCGCGCGCATCACACGCGTCATGTAGTTCTCATGACAGGTTCTGCTAACAAAAGGGCTCTGACAAGAAACTTTAACAAGCAGAATGTCTGGCAGCACTTCATTGCTCAGTAAGAGCTTCACCCTGTTTAAGCCTTCTGATTGTGATTTCTATTAAGCTATCAGAAGGCCTTATTAAGAAGAAGTCATTGATCATAGCCCCTGGAATAAAAGGCCCTTTACAGTCTTCACCATGAAAATTAAAGTTGATCATTAGTTTCTTCCTCCGTTTGTGAGATTTAATCATTAATTTATTACATGAGTGACTTAAATTGCATGATATGACAAAAGATTTCCTGGATCTTGAGCACAATTGTACGTTTACTATAACAGACAATCACAATTGGTATGATATAGGCACTTATCAGTTATCCAGTAAGACAGTGTGAAGAGCTGGTCTCAAGGAGTGCACAGAAGTGGCAGAATCAGAGACTGGTCCGTAAGCCAGAAATACTTGAAGGACAGGAGTATCGTCCGGGAGCTGGGTGACGAACTGAAAGCCTCGAGAACTGTTGAGATTTGGCAGAGCGGCGATGTGAGCGCGCAGAGCTTTCGAGAAGGTGGAAACAAGATCAGACTGGTCATATACATGTACATGTACGTAATTTCATTGGTTAGCGTGTGGAGACATGAATACTCTTACTCACTATTCGTTTATTGTCTCTTCTTCCCCACGTTTGAAGGTTGGACGTTCGGGGTGTACCGGTTCTCGTTGGGATAGATGCGTTTTCTCCATTCTGATCGAGCTTGTGTCAATTGAGGGTCCAGACCAGATGCAGGAGCTCAAGATATAAGAATAGCAGGATGGAAATCAATGCGAGCATGCACTGGTCAATGCGACTTTGGCCAAATGCGTGCAGCTGAATTGAGAACGCCACGATTGAGACAGGATGGGATTGTAGTAGAAAGTTTCACGTTCACACTGTAAATTGGATGGAGACAATAATTGAATGAGTAGTCACGCGTGTTCATGACGGAACTCTGAAAATAGAGTTTTAAAAGTTATCATGGAGGATTTGTAATATCGAGGTACTAAATACGCTATGCACCAAATAGTTCCTAATTTGAATCCTGAAAGCGATAAGTTGTGAATAAAATCTATGCTTACTTATAATCCATATGAATCACTGAAGTTGGGATGCGTTTCCTACACAGAAATAGATTCATCTGTGCGCGCTTCGGTTTCCTAGAAAGGAAGGGTTGTATGTAACCTTAATATCGAAATGACACATCACAGAATTAGACAACTTGCTCCTTCTCGAATGGATAATTCGTGTATTGCTTGCTATTGGAAATGGCAAACGATAAGCTGTCAGCAGAGGACATCAGAGCCAGTGAGAGAGGCAGAATATAAGTCATCGAGTCAAAGTATTGTTTGAAAAAGAAAGAATATCCGAAAATATGCTGAGAACTCGAACAATAGACTTTTACGAGTATGTATATTACAATATTATAATCACAAATTTTCGGCCGAAGCCTTCACCTGAATAAGGCTTCGGCCAGAGGCGTGCGTGCTGTGATTCACTTCGAACACACCAAAACACACATCGTCTGGCTAACATTCGATTCAGTATATGCACTATACAGTCAGGAATGCTGAAAAGGGATGTGAAATCATCAAGTGAACTAATTTTCGTACGCCTGCTACTTTTTTTAATAATGATCGGAAGGACCAACATTATGGAGAAAACTTGTGCGCAATGATCTGAATTCTTCGAATCTGAAGGAATTGTGGCAATAGGAGCACTTTGCTTGAGCTCACATTAATCCGCAAGCGACGCACAACTTTTTTTCCCTATCTCTGTAAGGTATTAGGAATTCCTTTTTGCCCACTTAGGAAGTTCCTCGATGTGCCGTCGATTTCGAATTAATCACACTTCTAGCAAGCCGAAGCAGATAAATAAAATATTTAATTCTGTTGTTTCCTGCGATTGAGAGTGGTGACGGCATTGCATGTAAACCAGTCAATTAAATGCCACCACCCATAACTGTGCAAATCAATCAATTAATTGCAATTATTAGATCACATCAATCGATTAATTGTAATGTTTTGATAGCAGCAATCAATTAATTACAACTAATCGCAATGCAGTTTATTTTTGATATTTCACTGTTTCATCACACTTTAAAGATATTTGATTTCCATTTATAAAGAATATTAATCAAATATTTTTGACATTGCTATTTAAATTCCTTATCTCATTAATTATTTTTGACCATCATGATAAGAACGTCACTTTTCAATTTCTCAGTTACCAATGCTGTTAGCTCTTCTGGGAGTGTGGTATATCAACTTCTTCGGAGCAGAGACTCACGCACTTCTTCCTTACGATCAATACATGCATCGTTTCGCGGCCTACTTTCAACAAGGTGATATGGAATCTAATGGGAAGCACGTGACAAGAAGTGGAGCTTCTACAAACTACAATACCGGCCCTGTGGTGTGGGGAGAGCCCGGAACAAATGGACAACATGCTTTCTATCAACTCATTCATCAAGGCACCAGACTAATTCCATGTGACTTTCTCATGCCTGTGAAGACACATAATCCCATCTCGGACGGATTGCATCACGAGGTAAGAATTATGAGTGATTACTCCAACTGTCAATGACATGTTCATTCATGAGTGTAGACCTTACTAGCATTATTACACTGACTACGATGCATCGCATGTTTAGAAAATGAGTAGGGAACTATGTACACAGTTGATCATGAGATTTGGCCGCGAATCTTCTTACTCCTTAAATTTAGAAGCTATTCTTGTTTGATTCGAGCTACAAAATCTAGACTGTCATTGAGAAATAACTTGAAGTTGTTAATTCAAGTTTCACTATGCAACAATTCTATTTATTGGAATTGGTGGATCCAATTTTGTGGAAAGCTGTTTGCAATAGAGTGTATTTGCTGATAAATTACGTACGTAGTAGGACCCAGATATTTGAAAAAGACATTTATGTGTTACACATCATATTCCTAACTATGTTACAAATTTCAAGATGTCAACCTGTAGTCAGCTGTTGGATCAGTCAGTCGACTTCAGATAAAGATTTCAATAACATGATATCATCTCAAGTATAACGAGTCACAGTTGATTGAATGTCTCCATTAGGATGGAAAGATTATTGGATTGTGTTTCTACTGACATATAGCTATGTTGATAAATCTGCAATGTGGTACTTTCTGCTAATTTAATTCAATCGATTAGATATTTCGTGGTGAATGTACTTGGTATTGTGAAGTATTGCTATTATACATTAAACGTACTCGGTTTGCATGCACAATAGAACCAACTAAATTTTAAACTGTGAGAAAAGTACGTTTGAATTTTGAATATTAATTCTCATAGAATATTTAAGCATATGCATTGTTAAGCAAAGTTGATTAAGTCTTTGATAAGTTTCAAAACATTTTCATTACAAGAACCCAGTCATTGACTTCTATGACTAAGATAGATAGAAAGAAATGCAAATGATAGGATGTTTAATACATGTGAAATAGGTAGGCATGTGAATAAAGGCATGTTTTCTAATAGTTTTGTTTAAATTAACTAATGTTTTGCACCGTCAATTTCCAGTAGACCGTTTACGTAAATTGAAGAAATCAGCAAACCAAAATAGTCAAATCGCAGATGCAACTCAATTAGAACCGTGTGTAACTGAAATCAAATATAAAGGGAGTGTACGTGCAGTGTCAGGACAGCTAGTTAGTTAGCCGCGCATGAGTAATTACCACTGTACTCTTGATAGCTGCTGTCTTTTAATCTTCACATTTCTGAAGTTGGTTTTGAAAAGCTATTGAATGTGTCACAAGTTTTACAAGGAAATCGTGGCTGAAATTCAACAAATTCATTGTGAAATGCTAATGAGCAAATTAGGCTTCCCATTCTTGAAATTTTTATCGGTCGATCACCTTAAGAATCGTCGTAAACAGAATTTCATTCCGATTTGAGATCTTTGAATTCAATGACTGTCGATGATAAACGTGTATCATTTCCGTGTTAAAAGTCTTGAAGTAGATTCTTGTTTTCTACAAGAAATTGGATTTAAAGTATCTTTGTTGAAGTTTCATAATTTAAGCGTTTCAGATGCTGTTTGGAGATAACATTCTTCTTTGATAATTGTCTATTGATGTGACTGACTCAACGGGACCTCATTTCATCTGGAATCTTTTGAAAATCTAGATTTCGTCGTTAAATTACGTCCCTTAACTTATCAGCAGCTATCTGTTGAATTATCTGAAGCTATCTCAACATCTTTACTCGATCATGCAAGTGGTGATGAGAAAGATCATTCCTACATGTGGTTTTTTCAGTTATGCATTCTCACTTACTTACTTCCGCGTTTTGAGTCCGTTTCTTCCAATGTCATTGGGTCAGACTGCTTCTTCTTATGGATCTCCTCCAAGTCTGACGGTCAAGGGCTGCTTCAGCTCTTACGTCAAGCAGACGGCAATCAGATGCCACCGTTTCGTCCGAGGTCTTCTTTGGACGCCCCTTTGGTCTTTTTCCCGTCACTTCCGACCTTCAAACTCTCTTTACCCAGTCTTCTTCCTTCCTTTGATTTAAACATGTTCAAACCATCGCAAACGATTTCTGCGGATGATGTTGCTTATTGGCTCTAAGTCATGCGCGCTCTCAATTCCGTGTTTGAGTAACGTTCCGTGAGTGACACACCACACATTCGATGCATCATGAACATCTCAGCCGTATCCAGCGTTCTTTCACTTTCTGCTTTCAGTGCCCGTGTGTCGCTTGAGTATCTTTCCTTTCATGCTCAATGTGGACACTCTTGATGTTAAGAAAGCTAAAAGTTCTCCAACCTGCGCGTATTCCCGCGGCGACCGCAGCCTCACATCCTCCTCCAGCATCCAGCACGTCATCCAGGTAACAAGCTTTCCACGGATTCCTGCTCGTCACCATCTATAACAAAGTTGTCTAACACATCTGTTGTGGGATGTGGCACCTTTTGCACACAAAAGAGGCTTGTGCTACTTGAAGACGACCTTTCACACCACTGCACTTGCGATCCACTCAACAATGACACGTCGATGTATTCGAATCATGCAAGGACATGAAAAGGAAGATGTATAGGTATAATTATCATTTTTGCTCTTCCAATTTTTCTCATATTCAAGTTATCTGAACAACCACTCACTCTACAAAAAACCAACCTTATGCATTTCTTTGTACCTATAGATGGATACGAATAGAAATAGCAATTATTCTATTTCATCGAAAAATTGTAGTCCGAACAACGATTATCCAATTCGACACAAGAAATATCAGAGGAGGTCAAAAATGAAAACGATTCTAATCTGGTATTCCTCCATTTAATGAATCTCCCTAACGAGATGGAAATTTCCTTTAAGGAAGACAAGGTCCTCAAGGTTAGGTGCAGAAATGACCGAATGAGATTATCCTTTCTTAGGCAATTGTTTCTCTGTGAGCTGTGTGAAGTTCGGCACACCTTGACCTCGTCGTCCATCGACACCATTTACTTTCTGTTGACTGCTCAATGCAGACTCGATATGGAACGACAGGCATGATCGCGATGATGGAATGCAGTGTCTTGAGAGAAATAGATATTACTCATTACGACGACATGAGTAGAATCAAATGATAAAGATCTTTCTTGTGTTCGTTGATGGTAAATCATTATCAGGAATCTTTAAACAAAACTCAAATAATCAAGGATATCTGATCGCATCGCTTTAAATTTTCGATAGTTCAATTCGATTAGCGGAGGTTAGTTCGACTATCCACAGTTGTATACTCCGATAAAACAGACAATCGGAATTTTGTCCGAATCACTCTGCTTCTACCGTAGCTTTTGAGGCCAATGACTGGACCCTTTCTTGCCGCTACAGTTTTTTAGTTTCTACCTCACTAATCTTTATTTCAGATTCTCATTGCAAACTTTTTGGCACAAACGGAAGCTCTTATGAAAGGGAAGACAGTGGCTGAAGCAGAAGCAGAATTGAGAGGCTCTGGGATGGCAGATGAAGCTCAAATCCAAGCGATTCTACCTCACAAAGTCTTTGAGGGAAACCGGCCGAGTAATTCGATTGTATTTTCTCAATTGACCCCTTTCATGCTAGGGGCTCTGGTGGTGATGTACGAACACAAAATCTTCACACAAGGTGTCATCTGGGACATCAACTCTTATGATCAGTGGGGGTGAGTACACTTTCTCCTTTTTATCGGTAACCTGTCTACAGATAGCGTTAGTTAGATCGATTAGTTAGTTATTAGATCGATATCAACTGATTACCCTCGACTGTTCTTTGAACCTGCATGCAGACTTGAAAATGCGCCTGAATCCGGCCTGGCCCGCAGTCTCGTAAAATATTCAGGCTGGACCGACTCGCTCATTAAAGAACACTTGGCCCGAAATTGATGTATTAACGATTATGGGATATGCCGTGCCGCGTACATGATGACATACGTAGATTTTTTGCTATCTAATTCTTGAATCTGTTAAACTTGACGAATTTGAGTTGGATTTTCGTCAAAGCGCGTTAGTCAACACTATCGAGAAAAAAGATTTATTTATTTATTAAAAGATATATTTAATTTTTCAAGATACTGTGTTCTTACTTTTGCTCGCAGTCTCAAACCTCCGTTTCATAAGGGTGAGATTACTAAAATGTGCATGAAACGTCTCCATCAATTCTTCAAGTTAGAGGTCTACGACTACTCTACTCGTACATAATTAGCAACATGTAAGAGTAGTCCCAGCCATAACTGCGTTCTTGAGGAGGAGAGCAAAATCTGATGTGCCACTGCTTGCCAGCTTCCTATTTCATATTCAAGCATTGATTCTTGAATAGGCTGTGCATGTACTTTCGCACTTGCCACATAAATGTACATATTTATCATTGGTTACATGTTGCTAGAAGAAAAAGCTGCCGCAGCAACGTTTCGTCTTTCGTCTGCAAGAAGTAGACAAACTTCATTGTCATTTTACAGTTATCGATGTCATCGGCATTTTCAAGTCAAGCATAGCTGATCAACGAACCATAAACTCCTACAAAACAAATTTGATTGTAACCTTTTGATAACTGTCACGTCACCAGTTTAGTTGCGAAGACATATTTTATGACCTGTAATTGCCTGGATGGGCGCAGTTCTGATATGATCTAAAGTAGCATTATCAAAATAATTGTTCCTTTGCAAGATATCTGCCAAGCTACTGTGTAATTCATTTTATTGATCTTATCATTCATATAAAGTATTCATAATCTGTACAATGTGAAACTTTTCAACGCAACTTTTCAAGCTAGCGATGGCATCAAAAGGATGCATGTGTACTTGATTAATTATTTCTTTACTGTAAGATGCAAATACATTGCGATTGATTTGAGAACAAGTCATTAACACAGCCTTGAACAGCAAATCAACTTTTAAATTTCCTTCTTTGGGCTGCAATTAATTGGATTAACGTCCGAGAATTTTCAGGATCGTAGCCCGTTCCACTGAGCAACATTGCATGAATTCCTCTTGATTTGATTGCCAACCTTTTGCAGTCACTTGTGATTTTCTGAAGTGCTTATAGCTTTAAGGTGACGCACAGTGGATAATGACAGTCGTGAATATCTACGACCGTCACCTCCGACCTCTTTAACTTGTTTACGCTAAATATCAACTGAGCACTATTAAAATTAATACCGGATGTTTTTGCAACCCGGCAATTTTTTTTCAGAGTGGAACTTGGCAAACAATTGGCTAAAGTGATTCAACCAGAGCTCCATGGCGATTCAGAAATAAAGACCCACGACTGCTCTACAAACGGTCTTATCGCTTTTTTCAAGCAACAAAGAAAAATGTGAACTCACGTGGCATTTCTTAAACTCAAAACTTCCCTTACACTTTGTGCAGCAACTTACGAAGGCCAAGCCTTATGAAAGTTCAACTATATCCCGCTTGTAGCATTTTCTTGTAATTAGGTATCAGATGTTGCTTAATACAAATAAACAAATTATCTAATAACTTGGCTGTTCTGATCTGCTTTAGATGTTGGCAGTTGCAATGATTGTTTTAGGCCTCAGTCACAGTGCGAGCATTTCCGTGCAAAGCGTTTTGAATCAAATATACGTAAAGTCACCATTGCAGCAGTTGTATACCGCCACACAGCCAGCAAAGCAAACCAGAGAGTTTAATAGCTTGCGGACATATGTTTGCTCGGGACGCTCGTGTTTTCTCTACTTTGATTTGCTTTCAGTGTTACTAAGGCCTCATGAAGGCACACAAAAATTTCATTCTGTCATATGTCCTGTCAGAATTAAAGTATAAATCGCGTTTGTCTATAATAAGGTCATATGGCAGCTTATTTGGCTTCCGTCGACTTGGGGCATAAAAACTAAATTCAAATAACAGTCCGCGGTTAATTATTTTCTAACATCCACATTTTACTCAGCTGTACCAAATACATACTGCCTAGCTAGCTCTTCATAAAAGATGCCGTATTATTATTGCTCGAGAGATAATTTGTAGACAGTACAAACGCATTGCTATCTGTCGGTACCGTAAGTCTACCTCATTATTGAAAATACAACCCCACTGTATGCGTCATTATCAATCAACTAGATGAACACCATATGACATAAACTTATTCAAGTATTGGCCTTTTGTGAAAGATTTAGGAGTGGACATGTTTTGGTTTTAGAATTATTGTCACAAAGTTTTCAGTCAATCACGCTGCTTTCCATTTACCTTACTCAAAATTTGTATAATTTACCAGCTGAGAAAAACAGTGTCATTACGCCGCAGCTAGCAATTATTATGACATACATTCATGTTATAATAGATTTTGGGAAACTTCTGTGATAATATTACGTGCATATCTTCAATTCCATAGCACTGATTCACACCCAACACGAATGAACTCATGGAAATTCCATGTAACTATTGCGATTAATCAAGAAATTGCCGATATGCTTGTTACCTTAGGTTGCAACTAATTTCAGAGAATGCAAAATGACTTAAAAAGCCAATTGATTTTCAGACTGAATCGAATGAATTTCCGTTCCGGAAAAGTTTTCAACTTCAGAAGAAACCTGCAGTATATCAAAATTAAAAAAAAGTCAAAAGCATCGAATACTCCTAAGACACGCTCAATAAATGCGGATATCAGGGCGCACGTTTAAGTTAACGCATTATAGGCACGCATAAAGTAAATTCACTTAACGTATATATTCTCCTATAGGTCGATCCGACTATAAGTCGACCCCCCGACTTTGCCGCCCTATTTAGGGCCCGCCTATAAGACGAGATGAAAAGGTGAGATTTTTGTAGAGGCAAGTTCGTCAGTAATGATTTCAATTTTAATTACAATTTTAAAAAAAATTAATTACCCCGGTATACACCAGTATGGCAAAATATTGAAGCAAAAAGGACGATCACATTGTTAGCACAGTCCATAATAACGAAAGCACAATACAGTCATGCCAGTCAACATCGTCTGGGAGCAGATCGTCGAGGTCTCATACTCTCAGTTCAGCCCCGTACTCTCGTTCGGTGGAGGAATTTGATGAGCTCTCGGCGAAGTAGATGACTTTGAGTTTGTAGGCATGATTGTGTCTGAGCTATAAGTAGCCTACTGGTAGAGGAGCAACCGTTGAATATGAATAGCGATGTATTGAGTATTGCTCGAGCGCACCGGTAACTGCGGTAACAGAAGAAAAATGTTATAAATTTACTGGGACCCGTCTATAAGTCGAGACGCCCTATTGGAATGAACTTTGGGTAAAAAAGCCCCGACTTATAGGCGAGTATATACGGTAACCGAACGGGATTATCTACCTCTGACACTGATGGCGCGTCGAAATTTGCTTTAATTAAATGTTAATTGTGCTCATACAAGAAAAAGCATGTTCTCCCAGTGACGCACAGACATCTGCAGTTGCCAAGCAACGTACGAGATGGCTTTCGGAAGACGCTTTTCGAAGACATGTGACTATCAAATATAAATTGATGCTTTGGTTGACAACATGCCTATCTGAATATTAATTTCCTAATTCAGCTGAATTAAGTTGAAATTGGATTAGGCGGTGGACAATGTGCATGCAGAGGTGCAAAGTGGGAGCAATTGACATGAAATCGAGGACCGGCTATGGTCGCATCTTGATTGTTTGTTGATGATGACATAAAGTCTCATTATATATCGATCATTCAAAAACAATTCAGTTAATGTCAATCGTATTATCAACTCAAATGACGCAAGCGACAGGTCAAAATGTGTGACCTGTTGTCAAGTGTAAGATAACATTTCTTTATTCATGAAATAGACAAAGAACAAGATAATTGCGCAGGTCATGGCCGCAAAGGTAGGCTAGACGGAGACAAGATGAGATACTAAACATGCAGGACTGATCCTATAATTGAGACAAAATTTCATGAGAGCAAAGACACGAGGATATATGCAACTATAAATTTGGTTATGCGAACAAAATAGCATTTCGAGCGACTTGATAAAGTACGTGCGCGTTAGGCTCGCATGATAGCATGTGAGTGCATTAGCTCTGTGTGTGCATTAAGGTTGAATAAAGCTACATAGCAAGCTCTTCAATTCAAATTATGATTATAAAGATTGCCTGAAATTTCATTTACTTTATCTGAATAGTGATGTAGCTAGTAGTAGGCCTATAAATTGGCAAATTTTGAATTTTTTTAAAAGTGCTCAAATAATTTTTTGGACCACGGGAACATAATCTCCACAAAAATCTGAATCTTGTGATATAAAATTTTTCACTGTATACAAATACTTTTTTGAGTCGACACTCTACCTATTTATCCCTACCCTATGGCCTATGCTGCATAGGCATACATAGAATGTGTACTGTATCTTAAGTTGACTAGAATGGAAATCGACTCAAGGTCGCGGCACATCTAGGGAAGTAAGTTGGGGCGTGAACCACCAATGTAAAGCTTAGAACTACGCATGTGAGTGCAGATTCTAACCCAATCACACAGTGGTTGACAGGTGCATCTAAGTCAAAATGCGGGCGGCTTTTGTGCCACCATTGCGTATTGCATTAAGTTTTAGTTCCATTCTAGAAGTTTTATTGTTATCTATTTCCGTCACTACATACTCGTACATGTATAACTGTTTAGCGGCTCCGTAATCAAAGTAAAGAGAAGAAAAAAAACACTTCATTTACGTATGAAGGCTGATTTACACGCGAATATCGACAAGTTTATTGTTACACACGATTGAAGACTATCATCGAAAAGATTCTGATCTTCTATTTCCTTTGATAACTGATAAACATGAAAACACGAGTGTCATCAGAAAAGTGCATTTAAAATTCAAAGCAAATACGATAAACAAATCACCGGTTGTTAGCCTAGACATCAACATCGAAATAGAAAGTTCATTTACAAATTTCATCAGATAATTTTTAGCGGAATACACTAGTCACTTAGTCACTGTGGCTAAAAACCATTAAAAAAGCTGACTGTTCAAGCGATAATGCGCCGACAGGAATCGTTTTAGTCGCATTATTGAATCATTTGGAAGCTTTGATCCAATCCACCTCCAAACTGCCAGTGCCATGTTGCTTATCTTTCTCATAAACTCCACCAAATGCTTGTATGCCAAATTGAGTGATATTTGAAGTATCCAACGGATCTGCATCAGGCTGGAGTTTCCCCCGATAGTACGCCTTGAAGTCAGACAGCAACAGTCGAATTTCTGTTAAATCTCCATGAGGTGCCTGAAATGAAACAAATTTCTTTTATTTGCAGTGGTCATGCTTCACATTTCATCATCAACATTTTATTAGCCATGGCAAATATATGCCGTTGGAAAGATGTACAACTACAAGACTGCTTGGATACACTAGCACAGCGCGAATGCACGTGTTAAATAATGTTGAAAATAGTATTGATAGGAAGTACTTATCAACATACAAAGACTATACGGTTCACACATTACATTATTGAGCAAAGACACTGGATACACACACAGAGTTAAGACTGATTCAGAAAATTACACAAAACATGTGAGGCAAGGGATTTCAGGTGGGTTTGAAAAGCTGACAGGGAACATGATTGTAGGGATGAGTGGGGAAGAATGTTTATAATGCCACTTGTGAGGGATAAAGGTGCCCGCCGAAAGCGCTCGGATGGCGGATTAGTGGGCTGCATATTTTTAGCAGCTCATAGTAGGTTTGTCTGAGGTTGTAATTGAGCTGACGTTGTAAGGGTTTATATAAGAGAAAAGCACGGGGACAAGTATCGTTAATCATTTTATAGGCTGTGCTTGCAATGATACGAGCACGACGAACAGACAGCAGCTCGAGCTTAACCTCATCATAATGAGTCCGACCGAGATGGGTACGGAGAGGCAAGCGCAAAATATATCTGATGGCTCTGTTTTGTAGAGATTCAAGCCTGTCGGACAGTACTTTGCCAATTCCAGCGAAGGCGAGGGATCCATATTCCAGGTGTGGCCGAATGTATGTCTTGTATAGTTGAATGAGGAGATCTTTACAGTAGGGAATGTTGGAGCACAAAATACGAAACGCGTCGAGTTCTCTGTTTATTTTGGAGCATATATGTTTGACGTGATTTTCATACTTCAGGTTATTTGTAAGAACAATACCAAGATGAATGTGGATTTGAGAGAAAGAAATGAGTTTGTTTTCGAAGGTTATTCCTTTCGGAGCGGGTCTTTTCTTGAACTTGGAGATTAGCATAGATACAGTTTTTGTGGTGTTGAACTTCATACCCCATATTTTGGACCATGCAAGAATGTCTTGAAGAGATTTGTTGACGTACGCAACTGCCATGACAGGATCAGTATGGGAAGCATATATTAATGAATCATCCACTGTAACAGGGGCACAGTAGATTTGAAAAGACACTCTATTCAGTAGGAAAGATCGCAATCATATTTTTGAAAAATATGAATGAAAACATAGTGTCATAAATTTGACTGAATTGACAAATTTGGAACCCGTTGAGTATCACAATAGGCATCCATCCCTTGACTGCGCCTTGATAATAAATACTCAAGTATATCGTAAAACTAAGGAGAAATGTCGAAGAATAAAAGGCTTCTTACCTCGAAGATATGTTGATAGGATGGTTTACCTCCATTCTCTTCCTCATTCTTATGTCTTAAAGTCACTTTGAAGCGCTTGATGTTACCTTGCGCTCGCAGTTTAAGAGAAATAGCGTTGAAACCTTTCAGATCAATAGATGTGTCAGTTTTGAATCCGGCAAAACACGCTCCATCAGGCTGAGGATTCAAAAGTGCGAAGAAGACAGCACGACTGAATTTTTGGGTGACTTGCATGACAAATGATGCTTTTGACATTCCTGGAAATGCAAACAAAAGATGATAACAACAAAAAATGCAAACAACCTTGATATTACAATTAGCTATCTCAAACTGCAACAAATGAATTTAATCGGTTCTCTGAAAATAAATGGAATTTTGCATCGAATTCAACGAATGCATAATAGTAAAGTGCTCGGGTCATGAATTTATTGTGTTCAGAAATTCATAAATATGCTTATGTTTTGCTGACAACCTCTGTAGATAGAAATATATTTCAGAAAATAGTGGGCCAGAGTGAATACTATCTATTGAGAGAGGCCACAAAACCAGGTATTGGCTAAATGCGAATTTCTATTAGGCAAGGCCTTTCAACCGGCCCAGCCGGTCATCGTCAGGCAAGTGACCCCAGACAACAGACTGGTCACTCACCAACAGTCGCAAAGCACAGCTCACTTGACAGGTTGCAGCATCAAAAAATTACAGCATAGAAATTGAAGACAGGCTTAAGAAAATAGAGACCGTAAACATGAAATAAATGGAAATCATACTACTACAGAGGAAGAGCTAAGTAACAAGACATAGTAAGCAAAAGCAAGAATTGGAAAGAAAGTCAAAGTTACCGAAACCAAAGATCACTGATGCGGTGCTTGGTGCGATAAGAGGTGATTTTATCACTCTCTTCCTCCAGTTACTCTCCTTCTCTATCACCTTCATCTCTTCAAAATTTACTGAATGCGAGTAGTCGTGAGCGTGTTGAGCCACTTCAGAGCGCATGCTGTCAATGTCTCGAACAGCCTTCATATGATCTCGCCTTCGTTCATCCAACGTTCGTGAGGATTCTCCAACATAGCTCCAGTTACATCCTCCTGAGCCACAAGGCAGTTGGTAGATGATCCCCAACTCGGTGGCAGGCACGGGTCGCTTCTTAACCAGCTGCTGTCGAAGAGTAGAGGTAGGCTTCATTCCCACGTGAATGTCACTCTTGCGAAGGTCCTTATCCTCGCAGAGACTCCAGGAATGTAGGGAATCGAGCCACAAAATTCATTCTTTGCCTTGTCGCTGTCTAATCGCACCAAGCACCGCATCAGTGATCTTTGGTTTCGGTAACTTTGACTTTCTTTCCAATTCTTGCTTTTGCTTACTATGTCTTGTTACTTAGCTCCTCCTCTGTAGTAGTATGATTTCCATTTAATTCATGTTTACGGTCTCTATTTTCTTAAGCCTGTCTTCAATTTCTATGCTGTAATTTTTTGATGCTGCAACCTGTCAAGTGAGCTGTGCTTTGCGACTGTTGGTGAGTGACCAGTCTGTTGTCTGGAGTCACTTGCCTGACGATGACCTCAAACGGGTTGGAGCCGAGGAAGCGGACGCCCGTGATCTATCGAAATGGAAGTCCATACTCAAGCAGGAAACGTTTAATCCAACATCTTCTGGAAGCAAAGGATGCAAAAAGGGATGAGGGAGTGAATGAGTTGCTTTCCACTTCTCCAATCAGAGGCACACATTTTCAGAAGTGTGATCAATGGGTGGCATTTAATATGAAATAGGTCGTCAGATGCGACTGCTTTTTTCGTCAGCAGACATGTTCAAAATACATTTCCAATTTGGATGTTAAGTGCGCGGGCAACTCAGGGAATTGGTAGCCTCCATCGCACCATTATTTCTACCACAATGTGTACTATCTTTACAACTTCGCTATCCGTCAATTGATTGGGTGCTGTCACAATCTGTTGACAAGTGCTTCATTAACAGTCTAAACCTTCTCGAAGAGGTTGGGAAACTTGTGAAGAATTCGCTGACGAGTTGTTCGTCAGACAGCTTTCAACTTCACTTGGTCTCTTCTACAAACTATTTCCGTAGAAGCAGCTGTACTCTGAACGGTTGGGTACCCAAAGACTACAGTCTTTGTGCCAAACCAAAAACATTCTTTGTTTGCAATGCACAGTCAATTAATTAATGTAACTTCATTAAACCACTTCCTCTAAACAATACAATCTTTACATCTTCTGAGATGTGCAGACAGGTTTCTGATAGAGGCAATATAACAAGTTTAGAAAATTTTCTTTTTGCAGTCGAAGTGATATAATTAACTGCTTCTTCATTTAGCAACCTCTGAATTCTTTATCAGTGATATGATAATGCACAAACAAAAGAACATATATTAGAGAGAGCACTGATGCAGCGTGAGAGTCTCGTGATGGAACGTGAGACCTTCACAGGATTTTCAATGATGAGTCCACGTCAACATCCGCAATTTAGTTCTCAAAAGATTTTCAATTGCATCCTTGAAGTCCAACAGTCTAACATTCAAGTCATTGAGTCACGGAAATAATTATCTAGCAAAATGCAATCGACGTAAGACATTGTCTCAATTTCAAGCATGTTTAAACATTTTGCCCACGACAATTCAAACTGGGTGATCTCCTGAAATTCGAGACGAAGAATTGTGACGCTTAATACTCACCTACTTCGCGTGTAGTGTCAGAACTCTCGTGCCACGAGGCAAGATAGTCGTTTGATCCGCTTGTAAAATCATATAAGTAAGCAGCTCCATCTTTCACAATCGGTCTTGCCACAGTTGTACTTGGATACAAGGATCTACAAAACAGTAAATGATCTGTGATTGAACGATCAGACTGATCTTTCTTTCATATAATTTCTCAAAGATAAGTAATTTCCCAGAAATAGGAGTGGTTGAAAGAAAACATCAGCCATTCGATTGAGGCAACAACAGCCCCAAAAATAAGAGTGGATTAAAAATAACGACGGCGTGAGTGAAGTTTCTCATTGTGTCCAGCCAGATATAAAAAATGGAGAAATTCTTTCCCAATAAAACTAAGAGCGGAAAAAAGAAGTTACTAAATAATTATGGGAAGACAAAAATCCACGTTATAAGTGAACGATATATCGCGTTCTTTCCCGTAAAATCAAATAAGTGAGCAGTTTTCACATACGGTTTTGCTACAGCTGCACTTGGATATGAGGATCTATAAAAAGGCAATTATCTGTAATTGAGTGCTCCTGAGACGCTGTGACTGATCCTACTGTCATAATTTCTCATAGAAGTGTCATTTGTGAATTTCAAAGCACATGTAAGAGCGGGATAAGCATGTAATCTACTAAGATGCCCGACACATTAAAAAATAAAAAGAATTCCCCGGAATGGAAGAAAACAAACTTATGATATTGATGCGATGAAAATTCTTATAAGAAAATATCTTGCTTGGAGTTCAAAAAGTATAAATTAGTTGATATTAGAACGTGCGATAATAACTCTTGAGAGCATAATGCGCAAAACTACTGATCAAGAAAATATTATTAACAAGCCAGGGGACCGGAAAAATCCATAAAATCTTAAGACGAGAAGGCAAAAGTTGAAATTATGTATATGGAAAATGGATATACATTAAGCCTCCAACAACAAAAATTGTACTATGCATGGAGTCCTAAAGGAACCATGTGGCTGCTAAAAATAAGGCTTCGACCCTTAACCTACAATTTAAATCATTTTCAGAAGAACAGATTGCGAAATTTGTAGTCTTTGTTGCCCCTCATTAATTTATCTATAAACATTTTTACAATGGTGCCATTTTCATTGAAAAATTACACAAACTTTGTCAGGAACTAGTACTTGTATGCATTCCAGTGTTGAAATTTCTGCAGGATTTGTTTCTACGACTTTAGTGTTGACAGAAAAGGAAGAATTCTTAAAAAATTAATCGTCATGTCATAAATTGATTATTGAATAAGAAACTCAGTGTGAACATTATTTTACTACATGCTTAACGCACGAATTGAGTCGACCAAGATCCCTGTTATACGTTAAGAAACTCATATGAATATCAAACAGTTAGATGAAAATGCAAAATTGGCTACTTCTTGATAACTGCTTTTACACTGTTCTTGGTACTTACTGCATTATTAACTATTCAAAAATGCGTGCATTTTCGAAAAACCATCAAAAGGTACATTATATTTTGCTACTTAACCCGCATGTGATCAGGCGGACAAAAGTGTCCGTTAACGATTTTCAAACTGCTCTTTTTCATGATCGATAGCTTATCCGTCCGTAATATCATGTGACTTTGTTCATATGGTGAGGTAGATATTCATGCTAAAAGGATTTTCGATTTGATCTATTAGAATGCGATCAGCAGCAGAATAACCTGTTGCGGTTCAAGGCGGACAAAAGTGTCCGTTCATACATAGAGTCATTTTCATTCGATTCAAGCATCTTCACAACCCGAAGCTATTGTCTCATTGTGAAATAAACTAATTCATAGAGATGATAACGTCATCCTTTCCAAGATAGTTGATTCTCTATGGTTGATTCATCGATTGACAGAAACACGACGAACGAGAGTGTGTGCGTATTTTTAGCACGTGCGTGTGATTCATTCTGTGTTTCGTCCATTGATGTTATTTGATAGACGAAGCCAATCAACTTGAAGAATGTTTTCCGTCTGACTCGACGCTGTTTGTGTTTCATCATTGTACGCATAATATCATTGTCTTCGGACTCACAGCTGCTCGCAAGATGTCACGCGCTGCAAAGCAGATTGCCATGAGACTGATGGCCCTAGAAAGTGATTCAGAGGAGGACGATGATTTTACAGCAGCTGATGATGACTTTCATGATGTATCAGTTGAAGTTCCTTCTACTCACGATGATCCTATGGGTGATGTGACAAGTGACAGTGGTGAAGATGATGAGCCGGACATTGGTGGTGATGGCGTCTCAGACAACACTACACCCGTTGAAGTTTTGATCGGCAGGAATAATACAGAATGGTCTGTGATAGACGAAAATGCTGTATTTCCTGGGAGAGCATCGAGAGAGAACATCCTGCGTCCAGCTCCAGGCCTAACAGCGTATGCATTTCAACGTCTACGGGATAATCCGGTTTTGGATAGTTTTCTCATTTTCTTTAGCACTGGTAGGTAATAGCCTTATTTATGCACAATAATTTTTGCATCTCTAATCGATTGCGCTTTTGTTTTTCAGATATGATTGAAACGATGGTCAAGGAAACCAATAGACAAGGTACAAGGATGAAAGGTGATCAATTTACGGAAATTGATCTATGTGAGATGAAGGCCTTTATTGGATTGCTGATTCTCCGAGGTACATATCGAGTTGCTGGGGAATGTGTCGATGAATTGTGGTCACCAATACACGGTAGACCTATTTTCAGCCGAACAATGAGTTTACGTCGATTCAAATTGATACGCTCCATTGTGCGATTTGACAATGTTGAGACAAGACAAGGACGACTTTCTCGTGACAAATTGGCAGCCGTACGTCTTTTATTGGATGGTTTTGTAAGTCACAGTCAACTGGCGTATGTTCCAGGACCATCGGTTACCGTGGATGAACAGCTATATCCGTATCGTGGAAGATGTCGCTACAGTCAGTATATGCCATCTAAACCGGCCAAATATGGTCTAAAGTTTTGGCTTGCCTGCGATTCGGACAACTACTATTGCACCAATATCCAATTCTATTGCGGCAAGGACGACGTTCGGGATAGTGATGTACCGCTTGGTCAGCATGTTGTTTTATCACTGACTGAACATTTACGACAAAGCGGTAGGAACATCACATGTGATAACTTCTTCACTTCGGTTCAGCTTGCTCAGAAGCTTCATGAAGCAAACATGACTCTCGTGGGAACAGTGCGATCCAACCGATGTGAGCTACCAAGTGTACTTGCAACACACCAGAGAAGAGAGCAATTTTCAACTGTACAGGCTGTGAATCAAAGCAATGGTTGCTCGACTCTCTTAGTATCCTACGTGGCGAAGAAGAACAAAGTTGTCATCCTTATCTCGACCACTCATCGCAAGGCTACTATTGATCATTCCTCTGAGAAGAAGAAACCTGATGTGGTGGAATATTACAATCACACAAAAGGCGGTGTCGACGCCGCAGATGAGCGCATCGGCACTTATAGCACCAAATTCAAATGTCGACGGTGGCATGTTGTCTTTTTTACCAATATTTTGGATTTGAGTGCTTTCAATGGTTATGCCATTCATTCTATTTTTGAGCCGAATTGGAACTCGACGAAATTATTTCGCCGTCGGCTGTATTTGTTGGCACTTGGCAATTCTCTGTTACAAGACCATCTGGACCGCCGGTCACCCAATCTGAACACTACATTTATTGTTGGAATGACACCATCTCCGATATCCCAAAAACGTGGTGTCTGTGTGCGGTGTGATTACGGTGAACGAAAGAAGTGTTCAGTCAGATGCTACAAATGCAATCATTTCGTTTGCAAAGATCATCTTACGCAAATTTGCTGTCATTGTTCGAATTGATTCGCTCGGAAACATACACGTCTTTTGGATATACATGTATTTTTCGTTTACACATCATATTTAGATGAAAAGAACATATATAGGCTATAAAGCACTTCACAAAATGGTTTAAAATGAAAACGGACAAAAGTGTCCGCTCTGACACTAATCGTAGTTATTTTTTAGCGGTCACATGCGGGTTAAATATCCCAAACAGTAGTGTCATTAAAAGCTTAAATCTACGAACAGAGAAGAGTTTATAAAGTCAACTGATGGACATGCTCAATGCCTGTGCGACTCGTAGGTTAGAAAAATGCTGAATAAATCGTTGCTGTCAACATAAATCTTTTCGTCAGGGAAATACTGTAGCCATCTAACTAAATGGAACATCAAGAAATTACGTTTTACATTAATAACATTTTACATTTTGAATCAGATAACTATTCCCGAGACGGTCAAGGGCAGTTCTGAGATCCTCCTTGCTTTTCAAATATGATCATCGAAAAATTGGGAGAGCTCTTCACAAATTGGGGAAGCATTCACATAAGGAATTGAAAATATGAGTGCAAAGCATGATGCAGAAGGATTTCAATTTGGGTTTTGAAAATCACTTGACAGCAAAAATGAAAAATAACCCCTTTGCATGAAACCCAACACAACTCTGAATATGAAAATAATAGAAATGAGGTGTACGTATTGGTGCGCATAGACTATACACATTCCTTCAGATCATAGAAGTAAGTTAAGACAGTTGCCAGCACTGAGAAAATACATAATCGCTAGGTTGAAAATGCTACCCTTCCCGCATCCCGGCACCTTGCATTTGCAGCTGTACGAGTAGAAATGGGTTTTGTTGTCATTTCTACAGGACTTCCACCCTATTTGCACAGCGAACATCTTCGAATAACAGGTAGTCTTCGACTGTCAGTTTCCGGTGCATCATGGTCAACAGAGATCCTTGATCCATATTCATTAACTATTTCAATAGGACCTCCAGCTCATCCCAACAGAATCTTGCAGTCGGTTACTCATGTCATTGGTAGCCGGTCGCTAGGCAACTTGAGAAAGCACGCGCTCCGTTTTGCTACAGCCATGGAGGTCCATTCAGGAAGATTATAAATGTGATAATGTTTTGACTCAACTGAAATTCCTTCGCGGTATTGAATTGTGTGTATCATCACGTTATGTACAGCAAAATCCAAATTTTGTATAACGCGGATTAAAGAGAGGATGTTTCCTTGGATTTATTTTAACAATATGAGATAGAAAAGTGGAGTAAAGCAGTAATTTATCGAGGGAGGCTTTTCAAGCTACCTTAGGCCGTCCCAAGAATCTGCCAGACCTGGCCATCCTAGGGTTAAAAATCGTTTACCATCCCTGCTGAGCATGAAATTATGAATGAAGAGCACATGTCGGTCATCGTGTCGCCTACATTAGAGATGTGAAGATTGACATCCATGTGCGGTATGTCAGACAACGCAGCATAGGCTAAAAACATGCTAATTTCAATATCAAACACTGCTGAGGTGCAAAAGTATTATGACAAGATATACTTACATGAAGTAATCTCATGAACAAAAAGTACAACTTAATGGTGAGTTTTTGCTAGATAGTGCCTGCACATTCCAAGGAAAATGAGTCAAAATGCTTGCGCATGAGGAAGACGACAGCGGATATACCTACATAAAAGTTCAGCAAAAGCATATTCTAGCATACAGGATTCACAAAACGAATTAACCTCGATGGCGCGCAAGCACTTCTTATTGGCGCATAAGACCGATGAAGAGTAAGGTTAAGAGCATAGTTGGGCACAATCCGTTAACTTCCATTAATTAACGGAAGTTAACTTTTTTTAACTTTCTAAAAAAAGTTAACGATTAGTTTGACTTCCGTTACTCTGATGGAAGTCCGTTAATCCGTTAACTTTTTTAAATAAATATGCGGGTGAGAGGTCACCTCCTGATGTCAAGTCAACTATACATATAGACTTTTGAAGGCTGAGTTAGCTTGCTTCACCTTCGTTCATCGTGCAATCTGACAACTTTTCAAGAAATTCGATACTGGCATACCGTCAAGTGCCTCTGTAGAAAGACTATTCTCCAGCGGCAAAGATGTGCTCAGAGATAAGAGGTCAAGCCTTACGGACCGAAATATTGAACGCTTGCTATTCATGTACGGGAATAAGTGCATTTGACTCGTGCTCTGAAGTGCGCAGGAATAAGTGCAGATATCATTGATCCTGTTAAACTGTCTAATCTTGATTGATTCAATTTTTAACCAAGTTAACACAGTCTGTTTTCTGAATTAACTTTTGTTTACCAAACTCGCAAATCGCGTGCAACTGTCCTCTTACGTTATTCATTCTGTATAAATACAGTTCATTTGTTTTCTACAGATTTTACAGATTTTTAATACAAATGTTTAAAAGCAATTTAAGTCAGTTTCGAGAAAAGCTGCATGGATAGCAAAGATGTAGGCTTATAAGTTTTCACAAGAGGTGTATGGTTTCCTAGCCGAAGAAAAATAAAGAAACTAAGAATAGCAGGAAATTTATCTGTGAAGACGGAATGTTAACAAAAATACGATTTTGAAAATAACATAAAATCGAACGAATTAACGGTTTAAGTTTAACTTCCGCTACTTTACTCCCAAATTAACGGATATTTGTTAACGGAACTACATTTTTTAATTAATGGAACAAAGTTAACGGAATGCCCAACACTGGTTAAGACAGCCAAATAATGTATAATCGATAGAATCTCGGACCGACATGCAGAAAAGCATGCTACAATAACAAATTTCCCAATTCCTAGGATAAGTGCTGATCATCTGTAGCTTCAATGCCCCATTTTGCAGATCACATTCAAAATCAGATGTCCTTTCTTCGGGCTGCCAGTGGCGACCATTATCAATAATCCTCAATTCTGCAATAACAAGGGCTACTTAAAACGATTTACAAGTGATTAAACCGGCCACTCAAAGTTTGTGCTTAATTGATCCATTAAACTGTTCACAGGGACGGTTAACACATAGAGGTCGGATGGACTTGATTTTCTAATTTCATTGCATTTCCTTTTACGACTGGATGAAGGACAACCAAGGCATGTCTGACTTCCTGTTCGATGAATCAATTTTGAAGAATTATTTAATGATTTATTTGTGGCTGCAGCATCAATCGATGCACATTACCACAGCCTCATCTATTCGACTCAAAGCGGTCGCCGGCAACCGTGGCATGAATTATTGAAATGATAGGTAAGACCTAATATCAATTTACACTTATTTAACATATGCTACGTATTTGATTTCAGATAAACAATAACCTAGGATTTCTTAAAATACCTGCTACAATATTTTTTGTATGAAATTGATTTGAATTTATTGTATATAAACTGTAGGTAGTGCACTAAAGGTATTCTTCTTCTGTAAGATATTAGTTATTATTCATTTGACATTGCTTATATGCTTGTATGATTATTGTGAGTACATACATGTACATCTGAATCATTATAATTCTACTGACAATGTTTAAATCAATTTAGTCACATATCTGTATTTTCTCATTCTGTTTGAAAGCCTATGAAGAATAAACATTTTGATATACATGTATATTCTCGAGATATTTGTGGAAATTCTTTATGGTAGGTACTGAATTCAATTCGTAGTACATTTGCGGTAATGTCAGATGCATGCTTGTAGACTGGTATAATACCCGGGATAAAATACAGTAAGTACAGCGCAGTAAACCATTATTCACTGGTCACTACCTTCGTATCTTGTGCGCATGTCCTTAGATATAACCTGAACGAGGACCATATTTAATTTTTATTTGATCAAAAACTTGAATAGAGGAATTTTCATCATTTAACATATATCAGTAATTATGTTGATTATTCATTATGGCATAGCTTTATGATTGCCTTATTATAAGTTGCGTTCATGATTTCATTGATAAAAATAACCACATAAGTAACAAATGCACAATTTTTCTCTATTTCAGGCAATATGCAATTGTTCAAGAAAATCGCAGGTTACCGACCTAGCTGCGTAGACGTGTATATGGAGAAAAGCGCTTAAGTTTGGTTGCACAATAACTGAACTGCGACTCCTCCTCATCTTCTAAATTGCCGTTGTGGCCTCTTCGCGACAAACATAGTAGCAAGCATTTCGCCGTTCAGAGCTACTGCTTTCTGTTCAGATTTGGATATAAACCAGAAAATGCTGACCACTCATCAGCCTGATGACACAACGTTGAACTTTGAATTCTGAATTTGTGAATTTTGAAGCTAGTAACCGTTCATATTTTTATTACTCATCTGTATGTACTTACCTTGTGTGAGCTCATCCAGGGACTACTAAGTTATCTACGTATATATCTACGATAGAAATTATTAGTTTTTTGATTACATAAAAAATGTCTATGTTTTGTTAACCTGCCCCGGATTTCCAGGGATAGGGATGGCTATGAAATTTAACCAAATCTTTAGATAGCAGAAATACATTGCAAGATAATCTGGCATACGTCGTAGTTTAAATTTAGGTCAAACGGGAGATATCTTTCGTAACCGTCTGACTATCCATCGGCAGCAGATTGACCATGAAGAGTATAGGATTCTCAATATGAGCAAGCACATAGCTCGTTGTGCTAGACATCTCACTTCGAAGTTTGAAGCGGCTCCCATTTACCAAATGAATGCAGATTCCAGTCGCATAGATCGTGAGAAGAAGGAGACTGATTTCATTTCTTTACTAAGACCTCAGTTAAATATAGAATAATTTCTATGTTATATTTTATGTATATTTGAGTTTGAATAAATCATTTTCATTCCCATGACTAGCCTGCTTAGATCAGGACGAAACCGGTCGGGAATTTTGGTACCTCTGACTTTTCCTTGAGTGCTTTTTTGGTTTTTATATTATTTACCGTTTTGATTTATTCTATTATTTGATCTTACATATATATTGTAGAGCCTGATAATTAATTCGTATAATCTATTTATAGTAGTTTTATCCATTATTTTCCTAATCTTGTGCTAATGATATACTAGTATTACTGTACAGTTATAGTAGTAACTAAGTGCACTACATGCAGATAATTTCATCAAGTGCATTCCATAAAAAAAAATTTCCTTGCACATTGCAATTTGTCGGTAGGACTACCATTTAAGAGTAATTTTCAATTGATCTAAAAATCCACTTAACCAATTGCTAGTAGCCTACGTGATCCACTAACCAATTACAGAAAACAGGAAAACTGTTCAAGTATTTTTCGAAACTTTTTGGTCACTTCGTAAATGTCGCTCACTGAACAAGATCTTGATTTTCTTTTAATTTGTCATCATCTCTGCAATGCGTCTTTCTGATTGGCTATCGCTAAAGCGAATAAGAAAACATATTCCTCAGTAGAAAGTCCAAACTTGAAGTTATCACAATTACAGAAATTGGGCTAAACAATTTTTTTGACCTCTTAGCCAAATAATTAATTAATTTTTGAGTCACGTTTCCGGCCAACTTCAGTCATGGCCAATTATCATGGCCAACAGTCATGATTTGACCAATTAATGGCCCAGTTTTTTCCACTACAGTTCTTACAGTAATGTGAAGAGATATGGATGAAAAAGACCTGTGCGACATGTTTTGGGTCGTTTCCTGTCATCAGAATGTCCCTTTACGATAGTGTGATGACTCAAACTTGACTAGTTCTAATCAATAGATGCGCTTGATAACTATTTTCCAAAGATACTTCTTCAAAACTCACCGACATGCTGAAACCTTCAACGCACTGAATACTGCACAGATTGTCCAAACAGCTGGAATTATAACATGGGCTTGCATCGCTTGTCCAATATGAGTCAGCACTGTGTTCATACCTGCAATAGTGTTGTGTAATGAGTGTTTGATTGAGTTGCACAATATGTAGAATTCGCATGCACTTGTAATACATAAGTATGCCAGTAAAAGATTGGTTCCAATGATTCGAGTCATGCATCATAGGATGTAGCCTAGTTGAAAAAACGTATGCGTGTGATTACTTTCATTTATGTCTTTTGGTAATAAAATAAGTCCTTACATTTTTTACAATGGAATGATCGTGTATCTCCGAAAAGAATTTCTAAGGGTGATAAAATGTATGAATAATTACACAACCAATTTACCAGGAAGGAAAACATACTCCCTTGTAAAGCCGAAAATTTCGATAATTTTGACCTACTCGATCCATGGTGCAAGATGTAAACACAGATATTTCAATTTAGTTTTAAGCTGTAGAAGGACGTATACGAAAATGCATGCATCAAGTACTTTTATTTCAGCAGGTTGATCGTTTATTAATATATGGACCATGCTCCTATCGTTTCGAGCGTTCGACGGTCGTCTGATGAATTCACGACAAAATGATTCAAATGATACATGCTCGGAGCGAATTTTCAATTACTGCCTGTATACATAGACAGGCATGGAAGGACGACAGTACATACATGAAAGAATCTGATCAACACTGCCATAGAAATTGAATGTGAGACACCTTAATACTTTGTTTGTTGCAAAGTGGGCGAACACTGTCCGCCTCAATACGAAGAGAATAAAAATAGCTTCTGCCAGACCGGCTAGGGCGGAATCAACGAACAATCCCACAGCCATAAACTCGAATGGTTACTCCTCGTTGGTAGTTTAGCGACTAATGGTTATGTTTTACACTCACACTGTTACCAACAATGTTCTTCAGAGAACCTCGATATCAGTTTAAGACCAATCCTGCGCTTTATATACCATTGCTCTGAGTCATTGCTCTGCAAAAAAGTATTTTTCAATGGCGTTCTCATTGTCCTCGATTTTCTCCCACGGACAGACGATGCAAAACAAACAACACACTGAATGAAGTCTGGTGCGATCTTTGATTAACAAACTTGAGAATTATTTGATAGACAATCATGATGTTTACGATAACGCCGATGTGGAGATAGTGTCTTCGCATTGTATAAAATAAACTGAAATTTGACCAATGAAAAATGATTATGATTGTGTTGTTACATTTCCTAAATGCCCTTTGACACTCCATGGGAGTGCATCAGATTCTCATTCAGTGTACCGTGACACTCTCTATTGCTGTGTAAGATGGCAGGGCATTGACCTTTGACTATAACGATGCCAAAGAAGATAACAAATTAGAAATCACAGAATCAGTTTCTGCTGACTTATCTCTACTACTCTGGTCTGCACCGTATCCTCCACACTTCATCGAGCAAAATCCTGAACGCGCAGGATAATGGAGAGTTTCCTCAGAAGAAATGGGAACTAATCGCTTTAAGAAAACAGATTTCGAAAAAGTTGGTTTGCGAGTTGTTATGACTGACGGAAGCCTTGAACTTTAAGTGATCGACTATGAGTGCAGATGAAGAACGATGTCCTCATTTCAATTATCAATGACTGATTTAAATTTGAAAATGCCATCAAATCAACAATTCTTTACTAGCTTCACTGCATCATCTTCAACTACGTAAGCATCAGCACTTGAAATATCTCATCATTCAAATAAAAACATTTATTTGAATAACATGAACACAGCAATGATAAACAATCAATAACACATCTCATATCATACAAAATAATCACAAGGATTATCTCTAAATAACCAGCCGATCTAACTAGCTTTCATGAGCTGCATACCTGTATTTTTGAAATTGATATTTTTGTATGTCATTTCTGCGTCACCCTATCACTAATTCCTCGAAACATAGTGAATTGAAATGCTTTGTTTCAAGGACAGACTTCCCCAATTTACTGAGATAGAATACTTCTTTTCTTTTTAGACTGAAAGTAATCAAGTTTCATTGCATTCATTATCATTATTTCTTTATGCTATCATCGATTTGCGAATAATATTTTTAGCCGCAGTTTCCCATTGTCATCTAAATTTAAGCCTAAATAGGTATATCAATTCTTGAAACTAACATGAAGCAGTGGTCGGCGAAGAGAGAGAGAGAGAGAGATTTGTTTACCTGTGTGTATTGCAAAATGCATTAAATACTTTCAGATAGATGGGATAAATGTAGTCTGTACAGATTGAGTTTACATATGGGAAACGCAACATTTGCATTATGCACTCGTATGACGCATCTTCTTGACACATCTTTCCAAACATATCATTATCTATTCGTCTAGGTTTGAATGTCTAGGTTAGGGGTCGAAACCTTGGATGCGGAGTTGGAGTCGGAGTCCCGGAGTCCTATCAAATGATATGACTCCGGACTCCGGCTTATAACTAGACCCGAAATATAATTTAATACAATAATTAAATAAAATAATGCATTTATCCTCTTGCATAGCTGTCACTGTCTTAATGTCAGCTTTCTTCGTCAAACAAAAGTCAGAGACAGCAGTGCATGCAAAGCTTGTAATAGTTGAGGGAATGAACCGTGATAGTGAAAAAAGGATTGTCTTTTCACTCTGTGATTTAGTAGAGAAGACAAGCCTTCCTAGCCTCGATCACACCTACGCACCAAAGGTCACATCAGAGACAAAAATGAAATACTAGTTTGTTTGAGAACATTACCTCTTACCCTCACGTTAATCGCGTGTGATGGCTCCTCCAAAGCGCATATTAAAATTGAAAGTGTACTCATATTTTTTGGGAGAAGAATGGGGATTTTCCTGTCTGGTAGAGACTGGAGAAAAACCGTGTGAAGCACTCATCAACAAAATGGGAGGAACCGAGTCGCATGCATCCAACTTAAAGCAACATTTGATTAACGTTAATCGAAAATGATTGATAATTGATACAGCAATTATCACTTCTAGGTTCAGGTAAGCATATAATGATCTATGATATAGGTTACCAGTTTCTTTCAAAAAACTAGGCTTTATATACTTGCCACCCGGAGTCGGAGTCCTATCAAAATGATAGGACTCCGCATCCCTGGTCGAAACACAACTAGACGAATGCTTGATGACTGACTGCCTACAGTATTATGTTATATATCCTTTAATCAGTAGCTGAAGCTGTGGTAAAAGTATTGTATTACACATTATATTATAAGATGGAGTATCAAATCAGCGTGGATGAAGACAAAACAAGAAAGTAAAGAAATGCTGAATTCCATGGTATGTTAATCGCAGTGGGAAACCTGCGATATCTTCAAGTGAAGAGAGTATTTTTCAGTTGTGGTCTTAGGTACAGGATGCAGCATTGGTTCAATTCGTATTTAGTAGTGCTATTAACACGTAGTTCTACGTTTACTTCTATTGTATGTTTTATCCATCGGATCATGTTGTTTTACAGCATACATTTTCCTTTAATTTCCTCAAACTGTTGGTGAGTATGGTAAGCATTCAACACAATCATTCATGGCACAAATATCATTAGAATATACCTATCAATACTACAAGTTTAGGTCCTGTACATGTAGGACTAAAATAACTGTTCAGCAGAGTTGCATTCGATCCGAAATATTCGACCTGCAAAGTTGTATTACCTGTCATCCTATATGCGACAATTCATTTCATGAGCTGTGGTGAACATGTAAACCAGCAATCAAAAACTTTCATATTTATAATATATGTTCATGCACAGATGTATGTGCAAGGTTTACGTTAAAACCATATGAGCGCAATAGTAATGAAAATCATAACATTTTATCCATAGTACGTAATTTTCAATTTTTTGCTATAATTCAATTTTAAAAAAAGTTGATAGAAACTCAGCGAAATAATGAAATGTCTCATCATCTTATCGTAATCAGCTTCCTGTAACCGTTAATTGCTAAATTTTCCATTTGCCGTCCACAGTGATTTAAGTTTATTATTACAATCATGTTTGGTTAATCATTTGTGCATGTATTTGCGCACTGTCGCAACCGACGCTCGCTGAACGTCGTCCTTACACCTGCAAGTTTACATTTATGCGATCTGCAAGTTCTCAAAAATGGGAAAATGTTCGTCCTTCACGAATGCGCCTAACATGAGATTTCTATTCAAGAATTGCATTATTTTTGGTAAATGGACAATTTTCGGGCAGTGATGTTTACTGGAAAAAGCATCAGCGACTGAAAATCATTGGAAAGTGTTGAATCTCTCTACACATACAAATATAAGGAAATGTCACTTATTTTGCGAATTTTTGGGACACAGACGTCACTGTAATGCAAGCTTTATGAGACCCGTAGATAATGCTTGATCTACTTCGACTATGCGGAGGAAACGAAAATGCGAAGTAGAAATGAAAGAAACCACCGATTATTAGATGTCAATGAACAAGCTTTCAAATTAAGTTCACTATTCTGACGATTTTCATCAGGTCATCAACCTTCCAGTCTGACGCCTTCCGCACGAAATCAGTCGTAATCTTCGATGAATATATTAAGAGGACTACATACTAGATACTGCATATATCTAGCATCTCATCATATCTCGCATAAGTGCGAAGATCATCTATGCCAAATGGGTTTTTTTCTCACATGACCTACATCTCGTTCTAGACCACCACTTACGAACTATTGCAGTAAATATGTATTGTTGCCAAAGATTTTAGCTTTCCAAGATTGCATGATGAATGAATTGCAACAAATTATTTATGTTTCTCAAAATATGAATTATTTAGAAAGTTCACTTACACTATGCTCCTTCAGTAAGACCAAAACGTATGGACTATTTTCCTTCGATTCTATACTCCAAGCTGTACAGCGTTGATTGAATGGAAATAGTTCAATCAAACGGTAAACTGGAAAACAACACTTCCTTGCAACGATTGTGTCAAATCGCTAAATGCAGATAAATTATACTTCAGACCATTTTCAATCGTAATTATATATCCACAACATGTGAGAACCATAGCTTTCAACCTTGTCGACCGTCCAACAATGCGCTCACTACCCACCACATGCATCTGCGTAAGTCGTTGACAGAGGAAATGGATGTCACATTAATAAGGCAGGTGATTTTATCTGGATGATATATTGTGAATGACCCTTTCAAAGCAATAAAGGAAATGAATCTAATTTATTTGAAACCTTATCAGAATTATCCGTTTACTAAGGTTTATAGACTCAATATACATAAATACACATACACTTGACTCTCCATGATCATTTTGAAGAGAAATTTATCCTGAGTTGTGATAGAAATTAAATGCGACAATTTTCTATCTAGTGTAAAAGCGCGTGTACACAGGCGAGAAGACGGTCGCGAGTTTTTGATGCGAGTAGTTGAATGGCCTATTATACTAATGCGACTTTCCGCTGTTCGACACTAGAAGTTGTTGGAGAGATGCATGACATGTTCATCACCTGATCTGCAGGCCGCAACTAGTCCAAGAGAACCAGTGACAGCATGTTCATTATTGCTTGCAAACCCTATTACATTGATTGCATGAGATGTGCGACATCGAAGTGGTGGCGGCAGCAATCGTTGTGGCAATTGCTGCAAAGAAGCGCAGGCAGATGTGCAAGGAGGAGAAGATCTTGTTGGGTGCGAAAATGGATTGCAAGAAGAGAGCAACTGGGTGCGTATACAAATTTGTTGAAAGAACTTGCAATTGAGGACAGAGGACAATTCCGCAACATTCTGAGAATGACCCCTGAAAATCTGGGGGAAATTTTGACACTGATTGGGCCAAGTATTTCAAAAATGAATAATCAAATGCGTGCCGCAATTCCAGCAAAAGGAAAATTGACTTTGACCTTGAGATTTCTTGCCTCGGGTAAGTAAGATACTTTACTCATTGCATGCAATCTTTTACTACCTGTACATGATTTTTTTATTCTCTTGTTCATAATATTGTATGGAATCATGCGTGCATGCGCGGACCAAGCACCAATATTTCAAGCTGGCTGCATGATCACTAATTGACTAACTCGTGATGTGATTTTCAGGTGACTCCTATGCCTTACTAGCAGCGCTATTTAGAATTCCCCAATGCACGATGTCCCGCTTCATCCCGGAGGTGTGCGCTCCACACTGCTTGGGTAGCATGGATGGGAAGCACATAGTTCTTCAATCTCCTGCTCACAGTGGCAGCTACTTCTACAATTACAAGAAATCCCATAGCATTGTTTTACTTGCCGTAGCTGATGCGAACTACAAGTTCCTGTATGTGAACGTTGGGTGCAACGGCAGGATCTCCGACGGAGGTGTATTCGACCGATCATCTCTTTGTGTAGCTCTTGAAAGTAAATCTCTTCCCACTTGTTTACCTGGAACGACTGATATGGTGCCCTATGTTTTGGTGGGTGATGACGCGTTCCCACTGACAAGACAGATCATGAAACCGTATCCTTTTCGCAATCAGAGTGCCCCTAATCGCATTTTCAACTATCGCCTGTCGCGCGCGAGACGTGTTCTGGAGAACTCATTTGGTCTCCTAAGTCATGTCTTCAATTCTTTCGGAAGCCAATACTCCTCAGTCCGGAAAAAGCAGAGGCTATTGTGTTAGCTGCTTGAGCGCTCCACAATTTTTTGCTAACAAAATCCCCCAAAGTGTATGCTCCTGTTGGTGTCCTCGACCCAGAAAATGAGGACAGGTCTTTCGACAGAGGAAACTGGCGTGATGAGGTGCCATCACGCAGGTCATTTCTTCCTCTCAAAGCGGGTTCGAGAAGTTTCTCAGACGATGCTCGAAAGATTCGTGAGAATTTTCGAGACTATTTTCTGTCTCCCGCCGGTGAAGTTCCATGGCAATACAAATACATTTAATCATCTCCATATGTCAATCATCAGGAATTTTAGTTTGATAAAATATAGCGACTCTTGGATATCCTTCGTGTTTTATTTCATGGTCGGAATTTTACTTGTAAAATGTTAAGTGTGATGTCCTCGTACATAGAGAACTACATCGATTTTTGAAATTCTGACTTCAAATTCGAGTTTTTCATGGTTGAATTGAACATAATAAGATTCTATTAAGTAATTCTAGGGGTAGAAAATATAATGTAAAATAGTGACGCATATTAAAATGCCTAACAACAGAATAAGCGGTACTTATTGACATACAATGTGTATTTTGTTCATTTTGTTGAAATACCAAAAGTAGAAAATCATTTTTTCATCAAGTCTTGAAATGGCTTCAAGTTCACAAAATCGGTCTGTCTCTGCAGAGACTTCATACGTCCTTGAAAAATGACGTCATTTATCAGCTTTTCAGCTATAAACTTTTGCGTAGAACACTCCATTCCCCTCAGTCCGCTGGCGATACTCTTCCCAAACTTGTCGAAGTGGTCTTCCTCCTTCTGTAGTCTCTCCCCTGCAATAGAAAGAAGCTCATCCAGCTTCTCATCTGCCTTTCTCTTCTTGACGTTCACCTTCTCGTCTTTATAATCTTCCTGGAAATAATAAAAGAACTTAGAATATCGGCAAGTTTTCCAGCTTACAGGCAGTACGAGATACATGTACCTGTAGACCTACCACATAATAAATGCACAGACACAGTCAACGCTGGTCCTCACTGGTAGTAGTTTTATAGACGGCGACATTTTTGTCATGTGCTATAATATATCAGAACTATAAAACAGTAAAATTGTACCAGTGAGAATCAGAATTCATTGTATAATATATCCTGGTGTATAAGAATTACATACTGCTATATATACGTGGAATAAGATTACATGTATATGTCCGCTATGACGTACCTTCTTATCCATATTCGACTTGCTTGATCTGGCCTCCACAACATCTCTCACGAAATCCAACGATTGGAAATGCTGCCACTGGTTCTTTGAGCTGCTGGTACTACCCTTGCTTCTCGACTTTTTCCTCTCTTACTTCCTCCGCTCACTGGTGTATTGGCTCCGAAGATTGTGGATTTTCCGAGATATCTCCTTCGTAGTTGTCCCCTCGAATTCAGCTGCAATTGAAGCCAATGCATCGTCTTTTGAATTCCTGTCCCTATATTCGTCGGCGAAAATATCCCATAGACAAGACTCTTGTCGGTACAATCCAATCAACTTTTCAGCATCTTCTGGGCTCCACTCCTTCTTTCCAATCTCTTCTTCGGATGTCATTATCTTCTCTTCCCTCGCTTGAAGTTGCGTCCAGTTCGACTGCTGAAAACCTCTCGCTCCATTTATAGCTGCTTTGATTGATGACTTCTCTCGTGTGGTCTTGATTTGATCTCGAGACTCAATCGTACACTGCAGTGTCGAATGCTATTGCATTGTGACAGAAGAAATGGATGTATGTCAAGGTCATACGAAAACGTGGTTGTCTTCTCTCAAGCCCTATTACATTGAATGCAACTGCTTGTATGCAAGAGCTGGCTGAGGGTAAAGCAAAATCTGTAATTTCCTGGAACCTCAAAATAAAGATCGTCTATTGGTTGAATCACAACTTCTCGCGTGCAAAGTCGCCTGTGCACACGGGCCTTAAGTCAGTAATGAAAACGAGTTAGAAAACCGGCAATAAGTAGGCCTGACCTTTTCTGAGGAGCAATCATTCACTTTCCTAAGGTAAATGTGTGCGGCACATCCGGTGTGAGGGAAGAAACAAAATATTTAGAACCGAATTCAAATTAGGAAGAATTTGTAAAATATCATAGGTTCAAATTCATTCTTTCATAAATAAAATGTTTTTAATCTAACAGTCCTTTTTGCACTTCAATTCCGTTCCTTATCAAATAGATCTTGATGAACATTGGCAACATGACTGATTGCATCATATTTGAGTACGGAGCAAGAATGATCGCACCTACCGACGTATCCAATCTTTTTAAATACGGATTCTTTACAAAAACATTAAAAAGTGGAGTTATTTGTAAAAAAAGAATGGAATAGAAAAATGTGATACTAATCAACCGTGGCATCGGCTTACACAACATTCTTAATCAGTCACATTCTCTGATGATTTGCGAATTTCCTTGTACATAAGCACGAATTTTTAAAATTTTATTTGTGATTTTTCCATTGAAAGAGTGATATTTCTTGTATAAGCATATTTCTATGTTTATATTTCCAGAAGATTAAATAACTTTGCCTTTATTTCTAAATACAAAGACTATTAAAGAGTTAAGTCAAGCTGGTATAAACATTTACCCTGAAAATAACTGACAAACGAAGAATGACAATTATCCATGAATGAATGCAACAAATGATGCGAAACAATGATTGAACACAATTGTAGATTACACCACGAGTTTAATCGAGAGTGGTGCAACCGAATTGTCGCCACATACTTCTACCAAACTGACATCATTTCCTCGATGTATGAGTTGCATGAATCATGGACAAAGGACCGCGCGACCGAAGATTTCTGAAAGCGTTTATTAACTATCAGCAGGCAGATTTTTATTAACCAGTTTGTCGGCTTTTCAAGGACTCATATTGCACAATTGCTTCCCAAGAGTGCTGCATTATGCAGAAATTCATGACTCGATGTCTACTGATCTCTTTAATGTGCTATCTATCCCTTTGTAGCTAACTTTAAGATTAACTTACAAAATAGCTGTTGTTGTGATGGAAGGTATCAGATTTCTATGACACAAATGATCAATTAGAGTGCGCCTTTATTTGCTCTTTCTTCAGACAATCGCAAACCTAGAACAGTAAGACTAGCCATTAATAGTTAAGACGGGTCTTCTGATTGTTGAAATGCTATCTTGCTGCTATGTATCACGGCACAAAGTCAAAAGATTTCTATCTTTGAAACTCATTTATTTTAGACCTGATTGTTGAAAAGTGCTGTATAGGTTCCAGGCAAAGTTTTAGGAACTACATAGAAGTCGATTAAATGTGGTACATCACACTTGCAAAGAACCTGTCACACTTGTGAGTCTCATAACTGTGGGTGAAAGTGAATTAGCACACGCTGCGCTGTGACTTCTTACACTGTTACGGTGCGACAAGTGGACGCTACTGTGCGACAAACAAGGTTATTTAGCAGATCGAGCAATACAAATCTGCGATCTAAATTTCAAATATTTATCTACAAAATCGATTATTAAATTAATTTTTTGATAAAGGAAATAAAAGACATTGATAGTAAACACCATAAGTATAGGGACATTTTTGTTTCTTTTTTTGATATTTATGATATCGACAAAAAATTATTCAACTTACAAGTCAACCTCAACTCAGTTCTGTACACCTGATGACGCTCTGTCTATGATCAACGCTGACTACATAAACAAATATATAGGTTTATCAGTTAAAAGTGCAAACATCGTCGAAGGAAGTTAAGAAATGCAACCCATCCAATTAAAAGGGGGCGAATCTACTTTCTCAGGATAATATGATTCTGATTCGTCTAATGTTAGATAGAATCACGTGCCTAATTCCGTAAATAGAATCACGTGCTAGCTGTGATAAATGATCATGTGATTTTAAGGCGTAACTCCAGCTGTCATCACTAAATTTATATAGTCGGATAATTTCATTCGACTCATCTTAAGTGACTGCATGTAGATCTACACATAAGAGTAGAAATTCACACTTTAACACTGATGTTTTCTATCTACGACATGCATAGACATTACTATGTAAAATGCAATGTCTCGAACAAAATTGAAAATAAATTTTCACTTCACCGGCGATCTTTTAAGATATGCCAGTAGACTGACCAATGAAATATGCCTTTTCATGTTGTGTGCATGTTTTCAATGATTAAAATCCATTGATTTACACATGTGCAGCAGCATGTATCTAAGGCATATGTCTATAATGTAAACAAACAGAATTATGCGGGTCGGCTCGCGAAAGCTCGGACGTGTAAATAGTTTTTAGCAATAAAGTATCAAAAATTTTAGCAGCAACCTCATTCTTGGGGAGACGAGACAAATTGGTGTGATATCCACAATAAAATTAGCAAACTGAATTTAAATCATACTTATACGTGAATTTGACGAGACCGTTATGTTCGAAGATAAGCATTGCAGTTTACATGCTGATGAATCGAAGTGAAATATTCAACATTTATCCATATGCAAAGGGTTTGAGTGTACAAGAGGGTCAATCTAACGTTAAGAGATTGTTCTAGGTACATCTGTTTGGATAACGTCGACATCGGCTAGGTCTATATAATGTCAACTTCGAGTACGTAACAAAATCGCTAAATCTAATGTGATAAATTTTGAAGCAGTTATGGAGAAGGAATAAAATTGGCAATAGCCGCATTTTGTCGAATAGAACCCACCCTCAAATAGAACCCGCATATGAAATGAAAAGAAAATAGTATGCGACCCGCCTTCAAATTGCAGCCGCATCCAAAATTACCAATAACGAGGTTATTACTAGTTAGATTACACAACCTCCGACATTAGAACATGACGTTCTTATTGTCTAACAATTATCATCACTAAAAAAAATTGTTGTTCAACAGCCTGCCTAACTAAGTTTGATTTGTATAAAACCAACAAGACAAGGATTACGCGTCATATTGCGCCACTGTGTTGCTTCCTATCATGAAATAGAAATGTTTGCTAAAGAAATTTATTTTCATTGTTATCCTTTGCATGAATAACAGATCTCATCAAATTGATGATTGATCAATTGATGAAAGTATAGAATTGTTCATGAATCAATAATTATTCATAAAAATCGATATAAAAAATCAATGAAACAAACTGATCAACACAGAATAGTCGCTCAACATATCTTGCGCATCGAATTCTTTGCCACTGTCATCATAATCTTTCTCTTCGATTTCTTCCCTTTCGTATTCCGTCTCATCATCAATGTGCATACACGAACACAATGAAATTGAAGTTTTATTACACTATTCTTTGATCTCCTTATTACACTACTCTCACCCACATTCATCTTCATGAGAAAAAAGGAAAGATAAATCATGATCAAAACTATAAAACTTAGTTCAATCAACAATAGGGCACCCCCATCCCAGGTGGGATGAGTAATTTTTATATTTGTATTATTTTTACTCAAAAAGCAAAAAGTAAATTTTTGTCAACAGAAAATTGGATCAAGATGATTTAGTCTAACGGTCTGAAGTGGACCTCCAATTCTTTATATGATACACATGAAAACAGCTTGTTCGCATTATTAGAATGCATCATCACACATATATATTTTGGGTAGATTAAAACCTTTATCTGTTCCTCGGTAAATGTTGACTGTGTAGGAATAATAATTAATATTCATCCTTTTTTCTGTTAGTAAAGCGCCATGAAAATGAATATATAATAAGCAATATACAAGATTACGGTCAGTTTTTCTCGGGGTCAACAAAGTGTCATTTTATTTCTTGATTTTGGAATACAGGCGGCTTATGATCGGTCTTAATTTATTCCCTTCCTTTACTACTGAGTCAGATCACCCCCTTCATCACCTAACAGCCCGAAGACTTGAAGTTTCTTACATGTATTGCTCACTGACATGCTATTCTTCAATGAGAGAATTCATTAATTGCGACGATGATAAAACTTCTTTTTTAGACAGCGCTTTTTGTCAAGGAAAACTGGAATACTCGCACCATCTAGCTGTCCATGTTTTTTATCAAGAAATGAAACTGCCTTATTCTTGACCTTACATTTTGTTGTATATTCTTGTTGCTGACGTCTTTTACATGTTCATATGCACCAGCCTCAAGATTTGCAGTAGTGAAATTTCATTGATAAAAGTAAACATTTCATTTAAATTTGTTAGGTTAGCCCTTGGGACCAAGAGGGTTGGATGTGGCCGAGACGGGGATGCGAACTGAGCACTCACATCCCACTTAAATAGTCTCAAGTGGCCTGCGCAACGAAGAGCTTCGATCCACCAACTGCTGACTTCCACCTCCACGCGGTAAGGGCCGGTTAACACCAACGGGAGCAGCGTGAACGGCGGGTGACTGGAGCCGTCTTAAACCAGTTGTGCTCCGGGCAGAGGGAGCCCGTCAGTCCGCCAGTCCCTGGTAGACAATCCCTCTAGGAGAAGGAACCTCCGATATCAAACCATCTGCTGCCTTGCCTTTTTAAAGCCAAAGGCTAGGTTCCACAGCCAAAACCTGTGGGTGGCGACAGGAAGGGTATCCAACCACTATTCCCCAAGCCCCAAGCTGTGCCTAATCCACAAACCAGAATTCCGATTAATGCTAGGGCGTCTCCCGCTGCAAGGGACGCGTGTCAGCATCCCCCGGCTGACAAGAGAAATGAACAAGGGATGCGGCCAGGACCACGATCGCAGTTAAAGAAGCTACTGGAAGAGAGGAGAAGAAAAGAAGAAATTTGGATTGGGAAATGTAATGTCCGGTCGATGACGGGTTGGGAAAGAGAGTTGATTGATGTATGCAGGAGAAGACACATCAAGATATTTTGTGTACAGGAGACGAAATGGGGTGGCAAGACGGCGAGATAAGTAGAAACTTTGGAAGTCCTCTGGCAAGCGTGTAGAAGAAAATTGGGATGAAGACAAGCATCTTGACTGCAGCAAAGGAAGTCTATGGCGAAACGAAGGGAGGGAAAGAAATCGACAGAGACATGGTGGTGGAGAGAGGAGATGAAACAGGTCTTGAAAGAAAAGAAAAAAGCGTTCAAAATGTGGAAGCTGCATGCGGGCAAGCGTGGAGAGGGAAGTACAAGAAAATGAAAAAAGTATTCTGAAAAAGGACAAGGGATAACACTATCCTGGCGTTCAGCGCTACGATCACTCAGGAACTTTAGATTGATCTTCCTTCTCTTTTGCAGCCTTTCACATGTCCTCTGCGTCACGAATTTTCCTTTCTGCCGCCTGCATCTCCGTCCGAAGTTCAATATTGGTTCTCTTGAACACACCAATTTCCCCTCTCAGCACCTCGTCCTCAGCAATTCGATGCCGACGAATTTCTATATTTTCATCACAAGATGTCTTGTATTCCTTACTGGCTAGCTTGATTTTGTTCATCAAGGATGATGGGGTTCAAAATCCTCGAACGAGTCCCGGCTGAAGAATTGGATGCTGAACGAAATGCGTTGTACGTTTCTAAAGTTCGAGTGTTGATCGCTTTCGAAAAACTTCATCTTAATGAAGCCCGATTCAACCATCTGTTGCGTGGGCATAAAGCTATGACTTTTTCTACATGCATGGTCAAAAGAGGAAACGTGGACAGCTGACGTTCTTGTGCAGATCAGTAAGGCTGCAATCCTCTCTGCCATATTTCACAGTAAAGTGAGGGTATTCGTCTGCAAGGTCAGCTGACGTCAACAACATTTCAAGAGAAAGACGTTTCAAGCCTTGTCACCAATCCTACAAGTCTTTCAATGACGGAAAATTGATGGCATGCTGCTTAGACGATAAGGAATAGGTTCAGAAGACTGGTTTCACAATAATCCGTTATTCTGTTATCTTGAAGGTCAAAGTTTTATTTCAATATGGATCGAACTTTTGGTCAATTTTCAATGAATTTTGAAAGGGCCTCGACAAATGCGACATCATTCACAATCTGAAATTTCCTTGTCACTTCTTTTGTGATGAGGCTTCCTTTATGATAGCTGCATCCATCAATATCAATCATGTTTAGGCAAACTGTGACAATATTGAGTTTGCTTAAATAATGTGTGTTTTGTTTAAAGAGCAAGAAGTTTGAATAAAATATCGAGACTTCAGAACAAGTGACGAACTCGACTTGGAAGCAATAAGTCGTTTTCACTTTGCTACATGTACTTGAAGAGAACATTACATGGTGCTAGGAGTGCTCTCGACTGCCCAATCTCTTTTTAAAAGCCATTGTGAATTAGTTAGAGATTTGATATGTACACTACATTGCCGACCCCTGGTTCGCTAGACGTAGAAGGTCAAAGTGTATTGGCAAAGACGCACGAAGGATTTTCAACACGTTCCAATGGACCAAGCCAACAGATAAAGATTCTTTGCCGTGCATTATTGCCAAATTTGATGCACACTTTCTTCCAAAAGTCAACGTCCCATTTGAGCGTTTCAAGTTCAATAAAAGGCAACAACTACCAGGTGAATCTTTCGACGTTTATGTCACAGAACTTAGAGACTTGTCGCTCACATGTGAATTCCCAACACAGACGCCTGATGAAGTTCTGCGTGATCGCATAATTTTTGGAATCAGTGACAGCAAGGTCGGAGAGAGATTGCTACGCACAGACAGCTTGGATTTGCAACGCACGCTAGATATTTGTCGCAGCGCTGAAGTTTCCCAAGCGCAAATGAAGCAGTTGGAGCACACCCCTCCAGAACCTGTTCATGCGATGTATAATAAGCCCAACAGATCATCTCGTCCGAGAAAGTCGACTTCACAGTCAGATGCAAAAAACAGTTTCAGACTGCAGGTTTTGTGGACAAGGTCACGAACTTAACAAATTTAAATGTCCAGCTTGGGGTAGAAGATGCACAGCATGTGACATGATGAACCATTTTGCAAGTAAGTGTCGACGAAGCAGAGTCAATCAAATAGAAGCTCAGAGCGAGAGTGAGGAGTTCATGGTCTTCGCCATCTCATCGGAACTTACAGATGACCAGACAGTCACATTTCACTTACAAAGTGGAAATCTGTTGAAATTCCAACTTGACACAGGAGCTGCATGCAATGTTGTTCCTTTACACATATACAAGCCGGCCACACATGACTTTGAATTGAACCACGTCCAGCGAACTTCGACACCGTCATACATTGTTGTGTATGGAGGCAACAAGATTCCAGTGATTGGAAATGCATTAATAACTGTCAGACGTCGGGACACAACCTGCAAATTGAATTGCAAGATAATTGATAAACCAAATTACCGCCCGATTCTGGGTCGAAAGGCATGCTTAGGCATGAAATTGGTTGAGATCGCTGACTCTGATGCGAACTACAAGCCACCTATTGATGGCACTCTCTTTTCCATTTCGGGACCCCTGTCAGAAGTTGACATTTTGAACCAGTACTCGAGTGTGTTTGACGACAAAGTAGGATTGCTGGACCCTCCATATCGGATTAAGCTGGATGAAAGCATTAGTCCAGTTCAACACAACCCTAGACGTGTTCCAGTCGCCTTGCATGAGAAATTGAAGAATGAATTGACCAGCTTGGAAAACAAAGGCATTATTGCAAGAACAGAATGTCCAACTGAGTGGATCTCATCCATTGTCCTAGTTCCAAAACAGAATGAAAGGCTCAGAATCTGCCTGGACCCGCGTGATTTGAACAAAGCTGTGCGACGAGAGCACTATCAAATTCCGAACATTGACGATGTTGTGCATAAATTTCATAATGCCAAGGTTTTCACAGTGTTGGACGCCCGCAATGGCTATTGGCATGTGCCACTCACTGAGAGCTCATCACATTTGACAACATTTCACACACCGTTTGGACGGTACCGTTTTCTGCGACTCCCTTTCGGAATCTCATCAGCATCCGAAGTGTTTAAGCGAAGAATGCACGAGATTATAGAAGGTCTTGCAGGTGTTGAGGTCATTGCTGACGATTTCGTCCTTTATGGATGTGGCAGCAGCGAAGAGGAAGCCATCCGGGATCACGACCGAAAACTAATCTGCTTTCTTGACGTCTGTGCTAAAAAGGGTCTTCACCTGAACAAGGAGAGGCTACAACTTCGGAAGAAAGAAGTTCCGTTCATCGGTCACATTGCATCGTGTGAAGGGTTAAAGGTGCAGCCAGATAAAGTTCGAGCTATTGTTGAAATGCCACAGCCGAGTGACAGTGCAGGTGTGCGTCGCCTGCTCGGAATGGTTCAGTATCTTTCCAAATTCGTACCGCATCTCTCCGAATTAACCGAAAAGTTGAGGGACCTCACAAAGAAAGGAGGTTTGTGGCGATGGGACAATGCTGAGATGAAGGCTTTCGAACAAATATAGACGGCAGTTTCAAGCACGCCGATTTTAAAATACTACGATGTCAATGCTCCAATCACAGTTCAGTGTGATGCATCGCATGGAGGACTAGGCGCTGCACTACTTTAAAACGGACAGCCTGTTGCATTTGCGTCTCGTTCACTTACGATGACTGAAACTCGATATGCTCAACTGGAGAAAGAATTGCTTGCAATAGTGTGGTCGTGTGAGAGATTCGATCCGTATCTGTATGGACGAGAAGACATACAGATAGACAGTGATCATAAACCACTGGAATCGATTGTTGGCCGGTCATTAATCAACACCCCTATTCGGTTGCAGCGCATGCTTCTGAGATTACAACGTTTCAATATAAAGGTGTGTTATACATCTGGAAAGAACATGCACATCGCGGACACGCTCAGTCGAGCTTACTTGCCTAGTGATGTATGCACGACAGATCGAGATAGTGAAGTCCTGTCATTCAGCCTGAACGAACTGCCTATTGCCACATTGACGTTGCAGCGTATTAAGGAAGCGTCCAGACACGATGAATCTATGACAGCCCTTTCACGAGCTATTGAGAATGGATGGCCTTCTGACAAATGTGAGCTAAACCCACTTCTACATCAATACTGGGGCATGAGGAGCGAGTTCTCTGAAGAAGATGGAACTGTTTTGAAAGGTGATAGAATAGTGGTGCTGAAAAAGTTGCGCAGAAATGCATTGCATGCGATTCACAGATCACACAGCGGCATTGAATCATGCCTACGACGAGCCCGTGAAATCTTGTACTGGCCCCAAATGAATGAAGAAATGCGAAAATTTATCCAAAATTGTGCAATATGCTCTGTTTCAAGCACTCAACGCCAGAGAGCCATTAATTCCACATGAGGCAGGTGTCGGACCTTGGAGTTAGATAGCTGCGGACCTTTGCGATTTGGACGGCAGAGTTCTACTAGTCGTTGTTGACTATTTCAGCAATTACATTGAAGTGGTTAGACTGGCACAAACGACTTCCAGAGCAGTGATTAGATCATTGTCAGAGATATTTGCAAGATTTGGAGTTCCAAATACCCTTGTTACTGACAATGGGCCACTGTTCACGGCCGCAGAATTTACTCAATTTTATACTGAATGGAATACTGAACATGTGACGACCAGTCCATATTTTCCTCAAAGCAATGGAAAAGTTGAAAATGCTGTGAAGACAGTTAAGCGCCTTTTCTTAAAGTGCAAGCAGAGCAAAGTCTCTGAGTTCGAAGCACTGCTTGACTTTAGGAACACGCCATCAGCAGGAATGAGCACTAGTTCATCACAGAGACTCATGGGTCGCAGGTGTAGAACAAAACTACCAGTTAGCAGGACGCTAGCAAGGCCACATTTCAGAACAGATCACATGGCTAGAGAGATAGAAGGGACCAAGGCAGTTCAGAAGCAGCACTACGATAAGAGAGCCACTAGCCTAGGAGACCTTAAGCCAAACCAAGATGCAAGAATGCGGCTTCCCGGAGAAAGTCATTGGACGCGCGGAACGGTCAAGCAAATGGTGGCACCCGGTCATACGAAGTAGAAGTCGACGGAGCAACTTACAGACGAAATACAAAACACCTTCAACGCCAAGGAAAAGTGAAGGAGGAGCCTCACGACGAGGCCGAGGAGAACGAGTCAGACGCGGAGACGACCCCGATGGAAGAGGAATGGGACAGCGAGCGGACAATCGAAATGGAAGAATCGGAGAGTGAGCAAGTGCAGCGTGGAGAAGCAAAAGTCAAGCGAACACAGCGGGAGAGGAAAGTGCCGACTTACCTACGTTACTATAATCTGAATGACTCACAATTGTGAAAGATACACGACCTAATTATCTTCTTCTGTGACTTCGTGACTTCTTTCGTGACTCTCTTCTTTCTGCAGAGAGGAAAGATGTGACAATATTGAGTTTGCTTAAATAATGTGTGTTTTGTTTAAAGAGCAAGAAGTTTGAATAAAAGTATCGAGACTTCAGAACAAGTGACGAACTCGACTTGGAAGCAATAAGTCGTTTTCACTTTGCTACATGTACTTGAAGAGAACATTATACAAACCCTCTTCATTTCAGCGATGAGACCGTCCCTCACACAGTTGAGCATTCCAGAGCAATTATTGGTCATGACATGAACTAGTTTTGAATCAGTTGTGAAGGAAACTACGTCATCTGAAATAAGTGCATTTTTTACCAACGGCTTAATTTCTGATTGCTTCTGACCATCTATGACTGGTCAGAAAATTCTGATCAAGTGGTCACCCTGTTTCCAAAATCTTCCCATTTTGCCCATTTAGAGTGGGGTGACTATGGACAGGCATTTTGCTGTACTTATATTCATTATTTCAGGAAGTGCAATACACTCAAAACATACTTTATGTAATTCTCAAGCATGCTACACTGTGATTTCCACATTTATGACAATCACAAGTGAAAAGTGCATTTTTAGAGTGATTTGTAATGTTAATTATATTTTAAAAATCTAGAACACATGAAATCCTATTAGAAACTCAACCGCCATGCAAAAGTAGATTGTGCAACGAATGAATCGTTCTGAAAACATTTGAAGTAGGAAGGTGGTATAATGGACAGATTTTGATTTTGTTCGAACTTCGAAGTCACCCGCTATCTAAAGTCACTCCATCATGTTTCAGTAGGCCTATAGGTATTTTTTTTAATTATGTACTTCGCTTCATGCCCTAATTTTCTGACCCTTCTTCCACTAGTAGGCTATGAGCAACTATGCCACAACATTCTTCATTTGTGTTGAGACGATGAATGAATGATGCGTAAATCACTAGGATCAATAGAAGCCGTGGAACAATAATTGCTCCTCGGCAGAACTTTTTTATTGCTTCTTGACGCATTGTTTTAGAATTCAAATATACATTGTATGACTTAATGACGCCTTATAGTCATTTATGCGATCTGTGAGATAGAAGGTCCAAATAAGTTGCGCATCTTGCAGACTTTTTCACTCGAAATTCGTAGGCCTAAATTAGCTCTAATATGCATTGAATGTCAAGCGAGCAATTTTTCATGCATTTACTTGAATTTCACTTTAATACTTGTGGCAGTCTGAAGACTCGTCATGGACCTCAATTACCTGTGAACTAAGAAGATTTCAGCCACGAGAGATAGCTGCAATATTCACCTATAGGTGGGTATCGCATTTGACCTTGAAAATGAGAGTTCTCGAAATGTAAGTTATCCGAGTTAAAGTGAAGTCAAAAGCACTAAAGAACTGAACTTTGAAGCAAAACTGTTAGAAATTTTGCTTTTTTCGGAATCAAATCTCATAACTCTCTAAAAGATTCTTTCATCTGCCTAAAATCAACGCTTGTCCTGAGCGTCGAACCCAGCATTTCCACAAATTTCCCCAAGCTTATATTTCAAATGCATTGATACCTGATGTAATCCCAGTGGAATCAAAATTTGACACAGCAATCACGAATCAATTGAAAGCCTTTGGAAACGACGATGGCTAGATCCTGGGACCTGAGAACTACTGTATAAAGTTTACGTAAAATGAATCCTAGAGCGCGTGGGTTTTACGAAAAATTAATTTGAAATTAGTGACTGAATAATTTAGTTTATTTAAACTAAAACGAATTGAAAAAATCTAAAATTGTTCTTTGCTTGCCTCAAACTTGCATTCCTTAGGAAAATAAGGTTGCGATCAGTTCATTGGTGGAGTCAGGAATTATGTAGATTGATCAGAAACAATTGTCATAAATTCACTCGAGTGGCTTCTGTCTCTGCACTTCATTCACCCGATGATTCTCTGATCCTCTACCATAGACATCGAACAACAACAACTAGGTCCTTAATGACTAGACCTTAATGATTAACTAGACCTTAATGATTAATGTTCGATGTCTATGGCCTCTACCTTGCTTCCAAGGTACTCCTTCACATAGAGTAGGCATATGTAGGTAGAGTGTCGACTCAAAAAGTATCTGTATACAGTGAAAATTTTATATGAAAAGATTCAGTTTTTTGCAGATAGCACGTTCCCGTGGTCAAAATTTTGCCAATTTATATACTACCGACATGACGTCCTCTTATGGGTAGCATGAAATAAGTTGGATATCAAAAGGAATGAATAATTGCTAATAAGCATACTAACTAAGCGGAAATTAAGCTGATTATCAAGGGAATTTCATGATCCGCATTATAATGGAGGTCTTCATAAAAAAAGTGGCGAAATTATTCATGCTTTCTTGGCTGAAATTTAAAGTTTTGATTCAATTTTCACTGGTACAATTTTATGATTTACTAAATTCATGCTTCATTTCTTGAATCTGAATAGTGAAGTGGACCTCAGTGGCGTTGCGTGCGCCCAGACCATAGGCCTTCACTCGGCATTGGAATACTATAGACATTTTTTATGTTACAACATTAATTTTCATAAAAGTTGAATTTTGAATAACAATTTCCCGAACATTTTTAAGGTCTAGTGAAAGTGCACATGAGAAGTGATTGCTCATGTCTCTTAACCGCCTTACTCAAGTGGCTTAGATTACTATATCCGCACTGTCCAGACCACATTTTCTCGAGAAAGAAGGAGGCAAGGTGTACAGTTTCTTGCGTTTCTCATGGCCGGTCAGCAGCTCACATGTTTGAAATTTCGATGCATTAAAATGTCTTGTGTATTTTTTTTCTTTCTCTGTGAGTACTTTCAATTTTTATATCAGATGTTGGCCTACCTTGCTTGACAACTGTCATCTTTTAAGTATGTTCCCTTCGGACGAAAGGCGTGGTTATGATCTTATCTGCAGTACTAAACATAGTGTCACACCAATCACGTAAAAACAAATTATGGAATTCTACCGAATCTGGGTGTTCGAGTCAGATGCATTACTCTGCATTCATTGGAGAACGCTCATCATCAGATCGCAGTCTTGTCTGAACGTCAGCCATCTGCTACTGTTGACGTAGTGGCCTCTCTGACATAAAGCGAATCCAGGAACATTGGGTTGCGCTTCTCTTACTATATTTAGATAGGGTAAAATGGGGTGATATGGACACTTTTTGCTTAGGGTCTAAATTCTAAGAAGCGGACGGATGTATGCATTTAATACGCTAAATTGTAGCTTAGGGCACTGCCTTTCTGTAACATTATGTCTCAAGGGAATGAAAATCCATTATGATATTTATATATAGCATCGCGTAAGGGATACAAATTTCAAGGGAAAAAAAGGAGTCGGGGTGATATGGACACCAGCGAGTAATTCTTTATTCAACATAACAATCTAAAAAAACAAAGTAGTCTATTAACCGTTAAGGTACGCCAACGGGTCACTTATGTCAAAATGTTTACATTTTCATACTTTTTAAGGTTGTACTTTTAATCTCACACTTAAGCCCTTTCTAGACTTTAATTACATCGATTTTTCTGACCTAAATATGATAGAATAATTTTTTTCGTCCACTGATGTAAGTGGTGATCGCTTGCAACTACTCAAAGTACGCTGATGGGTCAGAATCGACCCATGTAGTATTTCTGATTCATTCGTTAATTAATGCAAGAAAAGAGAAAGCTCCAGTGACTCGAAACGTCCATGCGCATTACAGAATCCCGATGGCTAAGTTATTGGTTCCTACAAGGAGCAGCTCATTTTTTACAGCAACGATGACACGAGAGAGATTTGAGGAAATTCGACGATTTTTCAGAACAGACGACAAGCTACGAAGGTAAGCGAACGAGCGGGATAGACTTTCACCGGTTCGCTACTTTTTTTGAGAGGAAAATGAAACAATTTCCAAGACATTTAATTCGCATTAAGGGCCACATTTGACAATTGTCGAACAAACTGCTTGGCTTCCATGGCCGCGTCGTATTTCGTCAGTACATTCCGAATAAACCTGAAAAGTACGGTATAAAAATCGTGTGGCTGGTAGACAATGAAACGACGTATGCAATAAACGGATTGGTGTATCTCGGTGAAAGTAGCCTACATTTCACGAGAAGCCATTCGAAGGTATTCAGAGCAAACGTGACAGAACAACAATGGTAACTTGCGAACCAATATTCAATCAAGGGGTGAATGTTACCACGGACAATTGGTTCACTTCGGTTCCTCTGATCGATCTCTTCCATGAGAGAAAAACAACTCTAGTTGGAACTGTTCGCCATAATTCAAAAGGAATTCCTCCTCAAGCCAAAGTTTCACGTGGACGTACAAGGTAATCTGGATTTTACTATCTAGTAGAATTAGGAATTCACTATCTAGTAGATTTCTTGAAATATATGATGTAGAATAGCTGCAAACTCGGTGTGTGATACAATCTCGATTGTCTTGAAGCATGGGTGGCTGAATGGAATTCAAAATTAATTCCAAAGTGCAATTAAATATAAAACAAAGTTTTCTAACTTGTTTTTATGTCTACTATCTAGTAGATTTCTTTACTATCTGGAAGATTTCGGAATAAACATGAAATTTTGTATGTGCTTGCAAAATTTCGTGCTCGCGAATGGAATATTAACAAAGTTACAGACACATAAAATAACAAAGCGTTTTATTAAAAAGATAGTTTGAATTCTTAACCAATTAAATGCATGAACTTTTTCAATACTTCTTAGCAGCTGTTCCAAGCTTTGCAGAGATTAACAGCATGGCATCAAATCTGGAACTCCTATATTTTCACCTAAACACACCCTGAAGTACATCCAAGTCGATTGGAAGCCCTACGAACCCTTCACATAATCTGTAATCAGTCTCTGAATGAAATTCCTCTGAAATTCCAAACATTTGCCAACTGTCAGGCAAGTTAGACTTAAGTTTTCGATCCACCAACCAGAAGATTGTCGCACTATCAAGTAGATTTCTGGTAATGCACACACTGAAGTACCTCCCAGTCGATTGGAAGCACTGCAAACCTCTTACTTTCTCTGCAATCAGTCTCTGAATGAAATTTCTCTCCCACACCAACTATAGGCCAACTCTCCTCCAAATTAAACTTAGGTTTTCGATTACCTATCCAGAAGATTGTCCCACTATCAAGTAGATTTCTAGAAATGCACACCCTGAAGTACCTCCCAGTCAATTGGAAGCCCTGCAAACCTCTTACTTTCTCTGCAATCAGTCTCTGAATGAAATTTCCCTCACACACCAACTATAGGCCAACTCTCCTCCAAATTAAACTTTAGTTTTCGATTACCTATCCAGAAGATTGTCCCACTATCAAGTAGATTTCTAGAAATGCACACCCTGAAGTACCTCCCAGACGATTGGGAGCCCTGCAAACCTCTTACTTTCTCTGCAATCAGTCTCTGAATGAAATTTCTCTCCCACACCAACTATAGGCCAACTCTCCTCCAAATTAAACTTTAGTTTTCTATTACCTATCCAGAAGATTGTCCCACTATCAAGTAGATTTCTAGTAATACACACCCTGAAGTACCTCCCAGTCGATTGGGAGCCCTGCAAACCTCTTACTTTCTATGCAATCAGTCTCTGAATGAAATTTCTCTCCCACACCAACTATAGGCCAACTCTCCTCCAAATTAAACTTTAGTTTTCGATTACCTATCCAGAAGATTGTCCCACTATCAAGTAGATTTCTAGAAATGCACACCCTGAAGTACCTCCAAGTCGATTGGAAGGACTGCAAACCTCTTACTTTCTCTGCAATCACTCTCTGAATGAGATTTCTCTCCCACACCAACTATAGGCCAACTCTCCTCCAAATTAAACTTAGGTTTTCGATTACCTATCCAGAAGATTGTCCCACTATCAAGTAGATTTCTAGAAATGCACACCCTGAAGTACCTCCCAGTCAATTGGAAGCCCTGCAAACCTCTTACTTTCTCTGCAATCAGTCTCTGAATGAAATTTCCCTCACACACCAACTATAGGCCAACTCTCCTCCAAATTAAACTTAGGTTTTCGATTACCTATCCAGAAGATTGTCCCACTATCAAGTAGATTTCTAGAAATGCACACCCTGAAGTACCTCCAAGTCGATTGGAAGGACTGCAAACCTCTTACTTTCTATGCAATCAGTCTCTGAATGAAATTTCTCTCCCACACCAACTATAGGCCAACTCTCCTCCAAATTAAACTTAAGTTTTCGATCCACCAACCAGAAGATTGTCCCACTATCAAGTAGATTTCTAGAAATGCACACCCTGAAGTACCTCCCAGTCGATTGGAAGCACTGCAAACCTCTTACTTTCTATGCAATCACTCTCTGAATGAGATTTCTCTCCCACACCAACCATAGGCCAACTCTCCTCCAAATTAAACTTAGGTTTTCGATTACCTATCCAGAAGATTGTCCCACTATCAAGTAGATTTCTAGAAATGCACACCCTGAAGTACCTCCCAGTCGATTGGAAGGACTGCAAACCTCTAACTTTCTCTGCAATCACTCTCTGAATGAAATTTCTCTCCCACACCAACTATAGGCCAACTCTCCTCCAAATTAAACTTACCCAATGAGCACACTTAGTTGCCTGCACGTGTAGGCAACGGTATCCAAGACGGTTGCCTGCACGTGCTATTTGTCGCGGCAGGCAGCGTCGCCAACACGTTGCCTTATGGTTGCTTGAACGTTGCCTATCGGTTGCTTAAGCGTGAAATAAAAGTAGATTAGTGGTTGCTTGGACGTTGCCTTAGGGTGTTCGATTAACCTTGACCTCACGTATCCCTCTACCTTCTATCCGCCATGACGGTGAACTGAAAGCTAAAATTGATATGGCCCCGTGTCGTCATTACATAAAAAGTAAAATTTCGAAAGAGTTTTTATTTGAAAATGTACAAAAAGAACGCATACAGAGCATGTACCATATAACAACATTCCGGCAAGACTCGAAACAAGTGGCACATGTTTACTACATCGCCAGCATATACCTATGCAATACCTTAAGAAAACCACTATTTTTGGCGCTGATTTCTCAGTGGTTCTTTTATTAAACGCTTTCCTTTAGCAGTCCGAAAATAAAAAGCTTTTTAAGAAATCGTTTTGAAATTCATGTCATTTTTTCTATTTTATTAGTCTAAATTCTACATGAGCCTTGTCAAAGTTCCTAATATCTACGAGTTCAATTCTGAGGAGGTTAATTAATTTTGCTAATTAATGATCTCCGAAATTCGTCTAATTTTCATGTGATAATTTTTCACCACGACTTATGATGATTACTGTTGCGGTCTATCATGCAGGCGCCAGTTAAAAAGACAGTTATGTGCTAGTTGACATTTCAGAAAATTGGCTTAAGGTACCTACATCACAAAAACTAGCCTTTTAACTGTGCATTTATCACAAGTCACGACCAAAAATTATCACATGAAAATTACACGAATTTCGGAGACCGCTTGATGCTTTCTATGCATATCTTCAGAATTTCACGCAGATATTAATAACTTTGACAAGGCTCATGTAAAATCTAGACTAGTGCCTTACAAATAGAAGAAAGTGACATGAATTTCAAAGCGACTACTTAAAAACTTTCTTATTTTCAGACTGCTCTTAGGAAAATGTCTGCAACAAAAGAATTACTGAGAAATTAGCGCCAAAAATGGTGGCTTTCTCATACTAAGGCATATATTTATATGAATTGATACTTTCTATCAGTTTTGAAAACATGTGTCACAAGGATGTGTCGAATCGTGCTGGAATGGCCTCTTAAAGCACAATGGAAAAATGTTCCTTTATTGGATGTACATCATCATAGTAAACATATACACTTACAAAAATCAAGCATTATAACAAAAAGTATTTAAACATAGTCTTCCTGAAACAGTAATTTGACTTCATCTAAGATGCAACAGATTTTGCATGCGACCTACGAGTTAGACTGTCACTTGAATGCTTAAGGATATCAGCCACAATGTTGTCCAGTTCCTTATCCGTTCCACTACAGCCACTCAACCGCGTGGCTGTTAGAATCACTTCATGGATCTTGCAACCACGAAACCCCCGCTTGTCTTTTGATCGTCCTGCCAATGAAAAGGTCATCGCAAGGGACGGTGACATGACCTTCCGGAACACCCTATGAAGCGTATCAGAGGTGTTTCCTCCTCCGATCAGGGCCAGAGAAGAGATCTGGAATAAGAAATGAAATCAAGATTTCTCATCAATATATTTTATGCATTGCAGCTCAAACATAAGTGTAACGAAATCAGAAATAGCGAAATATAAATCAAATAGTCAAAATAGCGAAGTTTGACCTCCTTTTTCCTTTATTTGACCATAAAGAAATTTAAAAACTCCAAACAGAGCCCGACGTTTCGAGCATTCTTCTCCTTCCTCCACGTATTGCCCTTGAGAAGGAGCGAGTGCTCGAAACGTTGGGCTCGATTTGGAGTTTTGGACTTTTCTTCGACAGTGATCTTCATACCTTTCTTTAAAACACCATTGTGTGATTATATATGGAAATCTATGTCGGAGAAAAGTACTACAATCTTAAAGCATACAGGAGCAGGGGAAGTAAAAGTAAACGCATAACCTTGTCTCAACTTAAACGTTTAATTTTTCGCTTTACTATCAAAATACTATGCCTTATATTGCGGCACAACACAAAATATTGGTAAGAGGTCTACAAGACGTCAATCTTACCAGATCTTCTTTGTTTTTATCCTGTTGACACCAATTGTTCAGCAGGTCGAAGTCGTCCTCGTCATGAAGTGGGAGCTCAACAGGCAGGCTCATCGTGATTCCCCGTTTGGCCGCGAAGCGCGACAGCTTGCGATCCATGTCATCCATTGTTGTTTTCATGGATGTGAGAGACGTCAAGATCTGACGTTCGAAGACGATGGCCCTCTCTTCCATTCTTCGTAGTTGTTCTGCAGAATAAAAGGTTTCAAATTTTCATTAAGAAACGACAGTATGGATGAAATTTATTAAAGTGATACTCGAGTGAAGACCTTATTCAAAAAAATACATATAAAATAACAATAATTAAGTACTTTTTACAAATATGTCCGTTTACCTCTCAATCCGATGACAACATGCCGAAGATCTCCGTCATCGGTGCGTTCATCACGTAAAACGATTCCAGAGGCGGACTCCCGATAAGTTTCATCTAACTGAGACCTTTGAGGAGACTACAAAGAAAGGAGATGAAATCTATCCATTTACAGAGACGGGAGTGGAAAAATATGGAGAAAGAAACGAGTGGGCCCACCCATAGACTTATGCAGTGGGCTCGCACCCAACCATAGTAAAACAGCAAGAACAAAAACAAAGACATGCATCCAAATAACCAGTTTGCATAGTGTAGTGCATGCATTGACCCACAATCATACTGCAAGGAAACAGTGGTCATAGCGATCCCTTTCCTGAAATTTCGTGTCAAGATCAATAACATCAGTTTTAACGTCTACTGGTCCTGGTATATTGTGCAAGTTACAAAAAGTTTAGTTCGATCTTGATGGATGTCCCCCTGATCATATACCAATACAAAAGAAATCAGCCTCATGGCACCTCTAAAATTCGCGTCAACTCTAGGGCCACTGCGGAAATGCGTGGAACTATAGGCCTTTCTGTATTTCCAGGAACATGCATTGACTTCACACAGATACGGGAGACTGGGGTGACTTGGCACATGTTTTGTAAAAACGTCTACATACTATTGCTACCACAGAATTTATTGAGTAATAGCAAAATATGATATGAAGGAAAAATATTCTTGAACGGAAAGCACACTGAATTACAAGCAAGAGCAAAATGAACTAACACTTCATGTGCTAAATACGTCAAACAATAATTACCGTCAGTTCGTGCATGTTTCCTACTACAATGTCACTAACTTCGGTTTCGGCTTCGCTTATAATTTCACTGGCAACTTTCGACCGTTTATCAATGGTGGCCTCATAGACTAGTCGCTTAGGAGGAGCCCTCCTTCGGCCTTTAGCGTAATCAGTTGACTCCCCATCGGACTCAGAGTCAACTTTTATAAGACGCTTCCGTGCTTTTTCTATCGTGCCTGTCAAAATGAAAGAACGAATGGATAATATAAACTGGTGAGGCAGTAAATCGAAAAGACTCCTCAACAGCTTTCATTAAGTGCGTGTAAAATTCAATCAAGAGTATGCCGAACAATAGAAAAATATTCAGTGACAATCTACTATACTTTATCCCATTCCACTTACTTTTTTGGGAAATGACTGAAATATTGAACTCTTCCCATTTCACATTTGGCGTATTCGTTGGTTTCGCATGCCTGAGCATCAGTTCCTCCGCACTTTCATTTGGAACTTGGCACTTGGTCCTTCCTATCAGCCACTCGGTTGATATAATATCGGCGACTCCATCGACTTTATATCTAATAATGGCAAATTGAGGCATCTGAAGAAAAGAGGAATATTATTTTATTCAGTCCGTTTTACTCAAGTACCTTCATATCACGGCATACAATCCAGAGGTGCGGAGTCCTTTCATTTTTTAGGATTCCGACTCCGGGTAGTGAACACCAACTTTAATGAAACTAAAGTGCCAAGTAGCAATGCAAAATATAGGATAAATAATGAAGGTAGTGGTAGGCCTATTAAAATTTGGTTAAAAGTACTATTAGAGATAAAAGGTAATGCCATCTACCATACTTTCACTTGACTTTTGTCTCCACTCGGATTACTTATTGTAAGAAATTAACTTCAATTCTACATTTGGTAGGATACATTTATGATTATACATGATATTGTACATTCATGATATGATACATTTATACGAGTATTTTCTAGGAAAAATAATGACCACAAAATATTTTTCTTCTGATATTGCGTAAGCAGGGGTGCCACTTAGAGAAGGCAAGAATACGTAGAATCAGTAGTTTATAGAAGGACAACTACTGATTTAAAGATCCATTGAATCATATTTCCACGAAACGATTTTCTGGAAAAATGTTCGCACATGGTATTTAATAGACTTAGCAATTTTTAGTCACCTAGTTGCGTCAAAGTTGTTTATATTCTTAGTCTAATTTGTACTTTTGGATTAACTGCGTTTTCTCCGTAGCCTTTGGCTCTTATACTACGATGTCCGACTTTCTTACCAAATTTCTTAAAATTTACAACTCTACTCGAATATTCTCCAGTAGATTCTAACGAGATCTTTTGACAAATATATTTTGGTCTAAGAGAATACGAAAAATCAATTTTGAAAATATAGTTATATCGGTGGAATTAAGACTTTTTTCCAATGACATTCCTCGACAATCACGACAATGGAAACGATGTTTGAAAAAAACGAAATTGTACATGGACAAGGAAATCAGAACAAATCTCGCGTTAAAAAATGTTTATATTTAATTATTCACATGCAGAATTGAGCAGAGGAGCAATATACATTTTACATCGATGACATGGGTAATGAAATAAAATCACCATGGTACGGCAAAACAATACACTTTCTTAGGATTTTCTTTCTACAAACAACTTGCAAATTTTTCGATAACTTTGATATTCGGGCTATATTCAGTTCAAGTGAATTCATGGGCTGCACAAAAAAATGAGAAACATACTTAAATTTCCTGCAAACGAACAATGGCTGGTCACTCTTTATAATACTAACAATTTGATAGAAATTTCGGTCGACATCAACGAAATGAGAATCGCGAATTTCATTTGAAAATCTAACACCGGCAACTATCACTTTTCGGAATTGATCACCAGGAATACCAACTTCGGGGCCCGTTGGGTACCTGTTCTTATAATCAATTCTGACATCAGTAGTAAATTCCAGTTTACGTTCAATCTCAGACAATCGTCTCTCCAGCTGCTCAAGTGGTAAATTGTGACCCCTAACCTTAGATTTAATGTCTTTGAGGGTGTTTTCGTACTTAAAAGCAGAAAACTTGGGCAGCGGTCCGTAGCGCATACAATCATCCGATAGATGGATTAAACCATGAACATTGTAAGACATCATTCGACTTCCATAAATACTCAAGCATCTCTCAACAAATGATTTTAATAAAATCTTGGCTTGTTTATTTAAAGTTATACACATATTTTCATCATTCAAAATAAAAGCTGCACAATGCAGATTAAGAAAATGACGATAAACATCAGTCGAACATACGTCTTTCAACGCTACGCAACCTGTGTACAATAAAAAAGTACGAAATTCAGTTGCTTTAAAAAATTTGAGAAATTCCAGTGAACGAGGCTTCCTAACAAAATCGGATGGAAAGTAGGCTACAAAATTCAACAAGGTTTCGGACAAGGAGGACTTCATAGTGACTGAGAACCTTGATCGGCGAGGACCACTGTCCCAAAAGGTCATCAGTCTCTTCATCACCCCCAAGTACAAGAGATGCATAGGATCGTATGGGAGATCCTTCACCATGTCAATTGGAAGCTGTAGAAGCGGACTAACTCCGCGGTGGTGCCCTTTATCCACTTGTGTTCTGAAGTCGGAGTCAGTTCGAGGACGACCTTCTCCTAGGAAGACGACCTGTTTCGATTCCGTGTCATACATTCCAACAATGTCACATTTATCGCAAGACGAATATCCTGTGTGGCTTTTAATACATTTCACCATGGCACGAGCTGGTGAGTCACATACAATTTTCGTCAAATGCATATCACAAGCATTTTCTCCTAAAAATTCATCGATAAATGGTTTCATAAAATCATCAAGAGGTGGTTTACTATTACCACACCAAACAGAAATAACAAAAGGTTTGGAATTGTTCACACAACATAAAATAGGCCAAAATTGCAATTTTGAGCTTTTAAAGAGTGGCAACCCGTCAATGTTAATTTCCAGGTCTAGAAATGCATCTTGATCGTAATAGGCTGATGAAATCAGTTGGTTCATGCCGAGATAAAGGTACTTTCCATGGCTACCGAGAGGTTGACAGATAGTTGAACGAGAGGTGTAAAGAAGGGTTCTGGCATCAGCAGGTAACTGGGGTAAGAAGGTTTTCAGTCGGCTCAACAAATTATTCAGCGCACGGTGAGTTATATTTTCTTCACATGCCCATTCACGAAGTTTTTCTCTTACATCTTCATGAACACACAAAACTTCTCCATCTTCATCCGAGCTGAACACTGGCTCCTCAATTTCATCAACTACGAAAGTATCTGAAAGAAAGACACACAGGTAGGGCAACTATGTAGAGCAGATAGGATATCAACATGGTACACTGGCAATCAATGATATCAACATCATCATCTCATCTTCAAATATATTTCGGTAAATAATAGGCACATACTTGTCATATCACATGCAAAAAGACAAAACTCTAAAACAATTATTTCGGTAATTACAGGCGAGCGTGACTCGCCAAAACTTAGAATTTCACAACTGAAGGCCATTTCGTTGCTCCTCAACTCATTCTTTTGCTAACCTAACTTCCGATCTATTGGATGGATTTTCTTGATATTTCATATCCTAACTAAGCACATACTTGTCATATCACATGCAAAAAGACAAAACTCTAAAACAATTATTTCGGTTATTGCAGGCGAGCGTGACTCGCCAAAACTTAGAATTTCACAACTGAAGGCCATTTCGTTGCTCCTCAACTCATTCTTTTGCTAACCTAACTTCCGATCTATTGGATGGATTTTCTTGATATTTCATATCCTAACAAAGCACATACTTGTCATATCACATGCAAAAAGGCAAAACTCTAAAACAATTATTTCGGTAATTACAGGCGAGCGTGACTCGCCAAAACTTAGAATTTCACAACTGAAGGCCATTTCGTTGCTCCTCAACTCATTCTTTTGCTAACCTAACTTCCGATCTATTGGATGGATTTTCTTGATATTTCATATCCTAACTAAGCACATACTTGTCATATCACATGCAAAAAGACAAAACTCTAAAACAATTATTTCGGTAATTACAGGCGAGCGTGACTCGCCAAAACTTAGAATTTTCACAACTGAAGGCCATTTCGTTGCTCCTCAACTCATTCTTTTGCTAACCTAACTTCCGACCTATTGGATGGATTTTCTTGATATTTCATATCCTAACTAAGCACATACTTGTCATATCACATGCAAAAAGACAAAACTCTAAAACAATTATTTCAGTAATTACAGGCGAGCGTGACTCGCCAAAACTTAGAATTTCACAACTGAAGGCCATTTCGTTGCTCCTCAACTCATTCTTTTGCTAACCTAACTTCCGATCTATTGGATGGATTTTCTTGATATTTCATATCCTAACTAAGCACATACTTGTCATATCACATGCAAAAAGACAAAACTCTAAAACAATTATTTCAGTAATTACAGGCGAGCGTGACTCGCCAAAACTTAGAATTTCACAACTTAAAGGCCATTTCGTTGCTCCTCAACTCATTCTTTTGCTAACCTAACTTCCGATCTATTGGATGGATTTTCTTGATATTTCATATCCTAACTAAGCACATACTTGTCATATCACATGCAAAAAGACAAAACTCTAAAACAATTATTTCGGTAATTACAGGCGAGCGTGACTCGCCAAAACTTAGAATTTCACAACTGAAGGCCATTTCGTTGCTCCTCAACTCATTCTTTTGCTAACCTAACTTCCGATCTATTGGATGGATTTTCTTGATATTTCATATCCTAACAAAGCACATACTTGTCATATCACTTGCAAAAAGACAAAGCTCTAAAACAATTATTTCGGTAATTACAGGCGAGCGTGACTCGCCAAAACTTAGAATTTCACAACTGAAGGCCATTTCGTTGCTCCTCAACTCATTCTTTTGCTAACCTAACTTCCGATCTATTGGATGGATTTTCTTGATATTTCATATCCTAACAAAGCACATACTTGTCATATCACTTGCAAAAAGACAAAGCTCTAAAACAATTATTTCGGTAATTACAGGCGAGCGTGACTCGCCAAAACGTAGAATTTCACAACTGAAGGCCATTTCGTTGCTCCTCAACTCATTCTTTTGCTAACCTAACTTCCGATATATTGGATGGATTTTCTTGATATTTCATATCCTAACTAAGCACATACTTGTCATATCACATGCAAAAAGACAAAACTCTAAAACAATTATTTCGGTAATTACAGGCGAGCGTGACTCGCCAAAACTTAGAATTTCACAACTGAAGGCCATTTCGTTGCTCCTCAACTCATTCTTTTGCTAACCTAACTTCCGATCTATTGGATGGATTTTCTTGATATTTCATATCCTAACTAAGCACATACTTGTCATATCACATGCAAAAAGACAAAACTCTAAAACAATTATTTCGGTAATTACAGGCGAGCGTGACTCGCCAAAACTTAGAATTTCACAACTGAAGGCCATTTCGTTGCTCCTCAACTCATTCTTTTGCTAACCTAACTTCCGATCTATTGGATGGATTTTCTTGATATTTCATATCCTAACTAAGCACATACTTGTCATATCACATGCAAAAAGACAAAACTCTAAAACAATTATTTCGGTTATTGCAGGCGAGCGTGACTCGCCAAAACTTAGAATTTCACAACTGAAGGCCATTTCGTTGCTCCTCAACTCATTCTTTTGCTAACCTAACTTCCGACCTATTGGATGGATTTTCTTGATATTTCATATCCTAACTAAGCACATACTTGTCATATCACATGCAAAAAGACAAAACTCTAAAACAATTATTTCAGTAATTACAGGCGAGCGTGACTCGCCAAAACTTAGAATTTCACAACTGAAGGCCATTTCGTTGCTCCTCAACTCATTCTTTTGCTAACCTAACTTCCGATCTATTGGATGGATTTTCTTGATATTTCATATCCTAACTAAGCACATACTTGTCATATCACATGCAAAAAGACAAAACTCTAAAACAATTATTTCGGTTATTGCAGGCGAGCGTGACTCGCCAAAACTTAGAATTTCACAACTGAAGGCCATTTCGTTGCTCCTCAACTCATTCTTTTGCTAACCTAACTTCCGACCTATTGGATGGATTTTCTTGATATTTCATATCCTAACTAAGCACATACTTGTCATATCACATGCAAAAAGACAAAACTCTAAAACAATTATTTCAGTAATTACAGGCGAGCGTGACTCGCCAAAACTTAGAATTTCACAACTGAAGGCCATTTCGTTGCTCCTCAACTCATTCTTTTGCTAACCTAACTTCCGATCTATTGGATGGATTTTCTTGATATTTCATATCCTAACTAAGCACATACTTGTCATATCACATGCAAAAAGACAAAACTCTAAAACAATTATTTCGGTAATTACAGGCGAGCGTGACTCGCCAAAACTTAGAATTTCACAACTGAAGGCCATTTCGTTGCTCCTCAACTCATTCTTTTGCTAACCTAACTTCCGATCTATTGGATGGATTTTCTTGATATTTCATATCCTAACTAAGCACATACTTGTCATATCACATGCAAAAAGACAAAACTCTAAAACAATTATTTCGGTTATTGCAGGCGAGCGTGACTCGCCAAAACTTAGAATTTCACAACTGAAGGCCATTTCGTTGCTCCTCAACTCATTCTTTTGCTAACCTAACTTCCGACCTATTGGATGGATTTTCTTGATATTTCATATCCTAACTAAGCACATACTTGTCATATCACATGCAAAAAGACAAAACTCTAAAACAATTATTTCGGTTATTGCAGGCGAGCGTGACTCGCCAAAACTTAGAATTTCACAACTGAAGGCCATTTCGTTGCTCCTCAACTCATTCTTTTGCTAACCTAACTTCCGATCTATTGGATGGATTTTCTTGATATTTCATATCCTAACTAAGCACATACTTGTCATATCACATGCAAAAAGACAAAACTCTAAAACAATTATTTCGGTAATTACAGGCGAGCGTGACTCGCCAAAACTTAGAATTTCACAACTGAAGGCCATTTCGTTGCTCCTCAACTCATTCTTTTGCTAACCTAACTTCCGATCTATTGGATGGATTTTCTTGATATTTCATATCCTAACTAAGCACATACTTGTCATATCACATGCAAAAAGACAAAACTCTAAAACAATTATTTCGGTAATTACAGGCGAGCGTGACTCGCCAAAACTTAGAATTTCACAACTGAAGGCCATTTCGTTGCTCCTCAACTCATTCTTTTGCTAACCTAACTTCCGACCTATTGGATGGATTTTCTTGATATTTCATATCCTAACTAAGCACATACTTGTCATATCACATGCAAAAAGACAAAACTCTAAAACAATTATTTCAGTAATTACAGGCGAGCGTGACTCGCCAAAACTTAGAATTTCACAACTGAAGGCCATTTCGTTGCTCCTCAACTCATTCTTTTGCTAACCTAACTTCCGATCTATTGGATGGATTTTCTTGATATTTCATATCCTAACTAAGCACATACTTGTCATATCACATGCAAAAAGACAAAACTCTAAAACAATTATTTCGGTAATTACAGGCGAGCGTGACTCGCCAAAACTTAGAATTTCACAACTGAAGGCCATTTCGTTGCTCCTCAACTCATTCTTTTGCTAACCTATCTTCCGATCTATTGGATGGGGAATGATTCTTGACTGATTGGATGTCAACAGGGCACGCTGACAATTGATTCAGAAAAAAGGTGCAATTATCATGGTACTGGCACATGACAGAGTTACACGGCAGATAGAATTTTTCTTGTAAGTGAATGGGATGCGTATGTCAAAACGCGGAATCGATGGAGTGCGGTGGTCAAAGCACAATTCTACCTGGTCGGCAGATGATAAACCGAAGTAGTCCTTTTTTTAGAATTTCATTCGGTCGAGATACAAGAAAGATAGAAAGTGGTTGTATTCATATTTACCGTCTATGTCGAGTGAAAATTGGCAACTTGCACTGCATTCAACCTCTTCAAGTCTTGGTACTTTGCTTTCCTTGATATCAAGTGCCATTCCTGCTGAAGATGCTTGCGCCACAGCTTCTTGAATGCTGTGGATGATTTCATCTACCTGCTTCTTCACTTCTCGTTGTCGTTTCCTGGCCGACGCCATGACTCCATTTGATCGAAGAAGGAATCTGAATCAAATTTTTATTAATCACATTGAAACAAAATAAAATATCCAATATTATATTCGTAAAATTTATTCGTAGAAATCAGATTGTTTTTCTGCATTTGCCTAGAAGGAGCATCAGCTGAATTCAGGTGGACATTAAAACAGCTCTCTAGCCCGATATCGCCTAGATTTTCTGCATAGTGTTCCTTCAAGCCTATATATAGCATTATATTTTGATTTCTATGAATTTAATTAAATATGAAAACTCTGAAAGTTAAGACGCATGTATTCTTTCGAAGGTGAGAGGATAGAATAAAAAGTATAAAACATGATACAATAATTCAAAATTTCTTCAACATGAAAATACCCTATTGCATATCAGATCAACCATAGAATTTCAAACATCATTCAGCTAGCCATTAATTGTTACACGACAACTTTGCAAGCAATTGTTGCAGTGCTGGTGTATAAGCAATGCAAATGGATCAATGAATTTCGCCAAATGATGTGTTGTAATGGAGACGTGCACACAACGTGCATATAAGCTTAGGTGCATTCGGTGAAATCACCGAGTTAAGTAAAAACATCAAGTATCAAACATAGAGTAGGGAATACATTTACTCTATGGTATCAAATATCCATATATTACATCTTTAATTTGAATACAATGAGCATGATGCACAAAGTGACGTCTCCAAAGATTTTTTTATGTAACCAACGTATACATATTTTTCAAGTTTTGTACGCATTTTAGTTATCTTACCTATATAACCTTCAGAAACAGGAAAACAGTGCAGGCAACGTCTAGGCAACGGAAGCACTTCACTAAGATGTGGTGTGTTAGCAACGTTCAGGCAACGTGTAAGCAACTGGTCAAAAATAACGGTGTTTCAGCAACCTCCAGGCAACATCAAGGCAACTATGTAAAAAATGATCGTGTTTCACCAACGTTTTGGCAACGTGCAGGCAACCATTTTTGACAACCGGCAACCAAAGGCAACCGTGGCGTCGTTCAGGCAACGTTGCCGACACCAAATTTGGCTCATTGGGTAGGTTTTCGATTACCTATCCAGAAGATTGTCCCACTATCAAGTAGATTTCTAGAAATGCACACCCTGAAGTACCTCCCAGTCAATTGGAAGCCCTGCAAACCTCTTACTTTCTCTGCAATCAGTCTCTGAATGAAATTTCTCTCCCACACCAACTATAGGCCAACTCTCCTCCAAATTAAACTTTAGTTTTCGATTACCTATCCAGAAGATTGTCCCACTATCAAGTAGATTTCTAGAAATGCACACCCTGAAGTACCTCCCAGTCGATTGGGAGTCCTGCAAACCTCCTACTTTCTCTGCAATCAGTCTCTGAATGAAATTTCCCTCACACACCAACTATAGGCCAACTCTCCTCCAAATTAAACTTAGGTTTTCGATTACCTATCCAGAAGATTGTCCCACTATCAAGTAGATTTCTAGAAATGCACACCCTGAAGTACCTCCCAGTCAATTGGAAGCCCTGCAAACCTCTTACTTTCTCTGCAATCAGTCTCTGAATGAAATTTCCCTCACACACCAACTATAGGCCAACTCTCCTCCAAATTAAACTTAGGTTTTCGATTACCTATCCAGAAGATTGTCCCACTATCAAGTAGATTTCTAGAAATGCACACCCTGAAGTACCTCCCAGACGATTGGAAGCACTGCAAACCTCTTACTTTCTATGCAATCACTCTCTGAATGAGATTTCTCTCCCACACCAACTATAGGCCAACTCTCCTCCAAATTAAACTTTAGTTTTCGATTACCTATCCAGAAGATTGTCCCACTATCAAGTAGATTTCTAGAAATGCACACCCTGAAGTACCTCCCAGTCGATTGGGAGTCCTGCAAAACTCTTACTTTCTCTGCAATCAGTCTCTGAATGAAATTTCCCTCACACGCCAACTATAGGCCAACTCTCCTCCAAATTAAACTTAGGTTTTCGATTACCTATCCAGAAGATTGTCCCACTATCAAGTAGATTTCTAGAAATGCACACCCTGAAGTACCTCCCAGACAATTGGGAGCCCTGCAAACCTCTTACTTTCTCTGCAATCAGTCTCTGAATGAAATTTCCCTCACACACCAACTATAGGCCAACTCTCCTCCAAATTAAACTTAGGTTTTCGATTACCTATCCAGAAGATTGTCCCACTATCAAGTAGATTTCTAGAAATGCACACCCTGAAGTACCTCCCAGACGATTGGGAGCCCTGAAAACCTCTTACTTTCTCTGCAATCACTCTCTGAATGAAATTTCTCTCCCACACCAACTATAGGCCAACTCTCCTCCAAATTAAACTTAAGTTTTCGATCCACCAACCAGAAGATTGTCCCACTATCAAGTAGATTTCTTGAACTACATACTCAGAAGTACATCCCAATCGAATTTCAGGTCTGGAGACACATCATTTTAAGAGATGCACCTCAATCAACTTCCCGTATCACTAAGAGGCCAGTCATGGTCTCAGACATGCAGCTTTCCCTAACTTTTGGGCATGTAAAGTTTGTTGCATGAAGCATTGAATGATTGATTAATTAGGATGGTCTACTTAATAAACTATCGGATGTGGAAATACTAAGTACGGAAATATTCTAAATCCACATATATTCCAGGACAGGGGCGTAGCGTCCATCGGGGCATTCGGGGCAGTGCCCCGAATGTATTTTTAAATAAATTCCCCAACATATTTTAATTATGTACAAGTGCATGCAATGTGCATCAGTGACCAAACGCTACATCTTATCTTAAGCCTTTATTCATTCTTCCAACGGATGCTTGTATAACTGTTGGTGGTTTCATCTCTCTTCCTCTCTCAGGGGCAGTCGCCGGAATGTCGCCGAGATTGTACCATTGGCCAAAATCTAACAAGAGCCAAACATGATAAACAATGGTTTGTTAATGTCAGTTGATGTTATCAACAACGCAGCCAATCTATAATGTGCCGTTCACACGCCTTTCAGCTCGTCGCGGCCACTGCATGCAACCCACGGAGAAGCAATCCATCTCTGTGACTCAACCACAGACCTAAGATTCAGCCCGGGCGAAGACAGGGAATTCTTTACGAGTGACACACACTCTGACTGGCTAATCATGGCGTGTCTGACAAACGCGTAGCTAATTATTTACACATGCATAACTTCACTTCTTCATTATTTCATATTATTTGAAAACATCAAAGTGACTTCTAGATTTGAACCCACCGGGTACTTTGCATACATGCTGCATGCTATAAGGCATACCGATGCCAAGACTGACTTCAGCCCCGGAAACGGTTATGAAGCACGCTAACGCCACAGTTCCAGGATGTCCATTAATAAGTAATTTAAGTTACCAGAGTACAAAAAGATTACCCCATGAGATTACAATTTCGTTGGGATTATCTCCGAAGGCAGATGTATAAAAATTGTTCATTTCCACTTTTACAAGTCTGACGCTGCCGTAGCTCCTCTAGAGTAAGGGATTGTATCCGAACTCCTATAGCACCGGAGTGGAGTATTTCAACTCCGACACAAATCCACTGACACAAGAGAAGCAATACAACAAAAGAGCATCAACATGATTCTTACTTGCATTCATGTTTCAATAGTATCATAATAAGATGCATATTCCAAGTTATACACATGAAATCTACACGCAGGCAATGTTTAAAAGTTTAGATTTAGTGCTGACTGGACTATGCTACCTAACAACATCATTCAAATTTAGCAAAGAGCTACATTCATTTGCTGTCAATGCAAATATATTGGCAGAAAAATACGAAATTACTTCTTTTAAATTGTATAAGAATTGACAGATCTCCTGCAAGGATAGGGAAATAGCAGAATCACCAAATTCAATGTAAATAAAGCCACATCAACTGATTCTTTCACAACCGGTGGTTCGATTCCATCAACCACAGTGGAAAGGTGGTTCTTTGGTGGGTAGAGATTGATTCAAGTTGATGATGCTGTTCACTGATCAATAACTTCATAATCCTACGCATCGGCAGAATGTGCCAGTCTGTACTGGCGACTTAAAGCAGACACATAACTATGAATATAAAATCAAAATATGAGTTTAAGTTATCATCACAACATAATATTGTTAGAACTATGACTTGGCCTTGATCATAGGTACTTCAGTTCCTCAGATCATCCTATATTCTTGTGAAATGGATGGTTGGATAGCTATCCATACCTGATACATGAACCATTGATGATGCTGTACACGACATTTCTAACACTCAATCTCACTCCTCGTTTAGCGTCCTTGAGTTCCCTGACGAGTCGGACGGTTGATGGCTCGTCTCCAGCTGTTTCAGTTCAAGGCAAGATCTTCATTGATTTCGAGCTTCTTGAGATCTTCTTTGATGCAGCTCCTCCATGACTTCTTGTTTCCTCCTGGTCGGCGACCGCCTACGTCTATCTCTTCAACTTCTTTCACGATATTGTCCGCTCTCTTTACGTGTCCAAACCAGCGGAGTCTATTTTTACGGATCGTCACCTCTAAGTCCCTAAGACCACACCGTTTTAAAACTTCTTCATTTGGAAACCTGTCTCTTCACCGACACACTGGTGATATTCGGCTGAAGAATTATTCAAAGCTTTAAATTTTGAAGGTACTATTTTTTTCAAGGTACTTACGGGTTATCTCATCACGTTTTCAAAATTGTCTAAAATCAGCAAAAAAAATCAATCGTCCCAAAACCTTAGTTTCACGTACTTGAGTATATTTTCTGCCCAAATGCACATCTAACAAGTACTTCTTGTTTTATAGACAATAACGTGAAGTGTAGCGATGTCAGCAGCTTCATATGACTTCGTCTGTTCGACGCAATATTGTCACTCGTGTGAGTATTGTTCTCTATTCCTCCTCGTCTCATCCACTGCTATTTGAAATCTTCCCACGACCACTGCCCTGTCACCAGTGTTGTATGCGATCACGATTTTTTTTGACCGCGATCACGGTCATTCGCAAGAAAGTAACCGCGGTCATGAACGCAGAATTTTTCAAAAATGAGCGCTATCACGGTCACGGTCATTATAAAATAAACACATGAATTAACCGGTCAACTGAAAGAGAAAAGTTTTGGAGATTCGACAGGTTATTTGTATTTGACTTTCCTAAATCTGCCTATAAACAATTTATGTAGTGAAACCGTAAAGTGAATAAATAGGCCTACAGGATGAGAGCAACATCATTACGGGCTTAAATGCAATGCAATTTTCATTGTTAGCCTATAAAAGTTATAAAACTTGTAAAATTTAAGTACGAGTAATTGTTTAAGCAACTGTAGCCTATATTTACATTGAAAACTCTGCTTCCGCTTTGCATATTCACATCTAGACTGCATAGAAAGACCGTACTTGTACATGATTTTAATGGTATGAGTGAATAAGAAACAGGCAGATTTATAGACAGAATTCATGTGAAAATTAATTCAAATGTTTTGCAATTTGACAACTAGCCCACAGTGTATAAAGTAGATTGATTCCATTTATTTATTGCAGAATCAATTTATGCCATGTTTTTGGCTATTATCTGGTAGGTAGGAAAAAAGCATGAGATCAAACTTGTCCTGTTTGAAATTCTAAAATTCCTAGCAAGTGTGATAAGCAAATCAATACCGCAATTAATTTGATCTTAAGATAGGGCCTACTATTATTCTAGATCTGAATTTCATATGCAACAGGAATTAATGAAATCGGAGAGTCCTAACGGAATCTACAGCGACCCGTGTCCTATTTCTCGTCTAATTTTCCCTGTACTATGTAAATACAACAGAACATGTGTGGACCAGGAATGCAATGCTTTTTTATGCATTCATTTTTATGTAATTCATAACCATCATCGGCTGCAAAATGTATTCATTTTGTATTCAAAAGTCCGATTTACGTGAATACTGAAGTGTATACATGGGTATAGTGTTGTCATGGGGAGTCATAAATCAGTACGCGACGATTTGAAGGGAGATGCAAGGCAAATAGTACAGAGTTAGCTTTACGACATTCTTAAATACTTTGTCATTTGCATTTGCTCTGTTTGACTCTTCTCTAGAGTTCTTTTGAGGTTGGAGGTCCTGGTGCAAGGCATTTTCTGTTCGTTTTCTTTCTTTTACAGGTTTTCTTGGATGTTTTCGAGCCTCATTTCGGCGGAATTCAGTCCTTCACATCACTGCTTTTCTTTATCTAATTCTATACAGAGCTGTTCTTGGAGAGCTTCACGTCTTCCTTTTTTCTTAATTTTGCAGCCGTGTTCAGTAAAAAGCTTATGATGCATTGTGTATGTATTTTATCCACTCTTACATATTTGAGCTATCAATTTTCCTACTTCTCAAAACGGATTTACAAATCGCAAGGGCTCCTACGGTTTCAGGAATGAACGAGCGCATTTTTTATTCAATATGTCGGATAGGTTTGGAAAAACTATCTCTATCTCTGCGTTCCCGTGCGCCAAAACAAAAACTGCTTTTGCGACTTTAACTAAGGTTAGAGGTTAAAGGTTAGAGTTGGCATTTTCTGCCAACTCCGACCCTCTTCCAAAATGTAGACGCATCGCATCGATTTTGAGAGGATCCTGACAGACTGCTTTGTTGAAATCGGATTTCAGCTTTCAATCGAGATTTGTTGGTGTCACAAAGCATGGACGGAATCGATCGCGCCACTGGTGGAGAACATTTTCGAAATTTTCTTAGTCTTGCTATCGAGAGCCAACAAATCTACAAGACTTTAAGAAATTCTTTAAGAAACCTTTTCCCACAATATGGAAGTATAACATATGTTTTTGGTGATACGCTGAATGCAAGGAAATTCATATTATCAGTAGATGGGGTGTGACTATCAACATCTCTTTCGATGAATACATGCGAAAATGGTCAAAATAGCAAAATATTAAACCTTCGAAATTTTGGAATGATAGATTTTGCGCCATCTCATCACTTTTCTCTTAAATTCGCGTATTCGCGTTTCTTTCGCGTAATACGCGAGGTTTTCGCGCCGCCACGACCACTGAGCAGCTATCCGCGACTAGACTGTGCATACGGCCCAGAATCTGTAGAGGAGACTGAGTGCAGAAACATACCCTCAGACAGAGAGCGGCCACAATTCGATAGCAAGTTTGGCACCCATACATTTTTGACACTTGTCTCAGCCCGTTCAAGGAGGTCAAGATGTGTTTAAGATGTAGTTACTGAGGTGTAGTCAACGATGTGTGGAGTGAGAAATCTAGTAGACAGTAGAGGCATATTCCAGATAGTAGACTGAGATTTAGGGCCGAAGTTAGGGAAAGTTGCATGTCTCAGCCAATGACTCACTTATTGGTAATGCGTGAAGTTGATGAAGGCGCAGCATATGAAACTGTGTGTCTCCAGACCTGAAATTCGATTGGGATGTACATCTAAGTATGTAGTTCCAGAAATCTACTTCATAGTGGGACAATCTTCTGGATAGTTAATCGAAAACCTAAGTTTAATTTGGAGGAGAGTTGGCCTATAGTTGGTGTGTGAGGGAAAATTCATTCAAAGAACTGATTGTGGATAAAATACAGGGTTTGCAGTGCTTCCAATCGACTGGGAGGTACTTCAGGGTGTGCATTTCTAGAAATCTACTTGATAGTGGGACAATCTTCTGGTTGGTGGATCGAAAACTTAAGTTTAATTTGGAGGAGAGTTGGCCTATACTTGGTGTGGGAGAGAAATTTCATTCAGAGAGTGATTGCAGAGAAAGTAAGAGGTTTTCAGGGCTCCCAATCGACTGGGAGGTACTTCAGGGTGTGCATTACTAGAAATCTACTTGATAGTGGGACAATCTTCTGGTTAGTGGATCGAAAACTTAAGTTTAATTTGGAGGAGAGTTGGCCTATAGTTGGTGTGGAAGAGAAATTTCATTCAGAGAGTGATTGCAGAGAAAGTAAGAGGTTTGCAGTGCTCCCAATCGACTTGGAGGTACTTCAGGGTGTGCATTACTAGAAATCTACTTGATAGTGGGACAATCTTCTGGTTGGTGGATCGAAAACTTAAGTTTAATTTGGAGGAGAGTTGGCCTATACTTGGTGTGGGAGAGAAATCTCATTCAGAGAGTGATTGCAGAGAAAGTAAGAGGTTTGCAGTGCTTCCAATCGACTGGGAGGTACTTCAGGGTGTGCATTACTAGAAATCTACTTGATAGTGGGACAATCTTCTGGATAGGTAATCGAAAACCTAAGTTTAATTTGGAGGAGAGTTGGCCTATGGTTGGTGTGTGAGGGAAATTTCATTCAGAGAGTGATTGCATAGAAAGTAAGAGATTTGCAGGGCTTCCAATTGACTGGGAGGTACTTCAGGGTGTGCATTTCTAGAAATCTACTTGATAGTGGGACAATCTTCTGGATAGGTAATCGAAAACCTAAGTTTAATTTGGAGGAGAGTTGGCCTATAGTTGGTGTGTGAGGGAAATTTCATTCAGAGACTGATTGCAGAGAAAGTAAGAGGTTTGCAGGGCTTCCAATTGACTGGGAGGTACTTCAGGGTGTGCATTTCTAGAAATCTACTTGATAGTGGGACAATCTTCTGGATAGGTAATCGAAAACCTAAGTTTAATTTGGAGGAGAGTTGGCCTATAGTTGGTGTGTGAGAGAAATTTCATTCAGAGACTGATTGCAGAGAAAGTAAGAGGTTTGCAGGGCTTCCAATCGACTGGGAGGTACTTCAGGGTGTGCATTTCTAGAAATCTACTTGATAGTGGGACAATCTTCTGGATAGGTAATCGAAAACCTAAGTTTAATTTGGAGGAGAGTTGGCCTATAGTTGGTGTGGGAGAGAAATTTCATTCAGAGACTGATTGCAGAGAAAGTAAGAGGTTTGCAGGGCTTCCAATTGACTGGGAGGTACTTCAGGGTGTGCATTTCTAGAAATCTACTTGATAGTGGGACAATCTTCTGGATAGGTAATCGAAAACTAAAGTTTAATTTGGAGGAGAGTTGGCCTATGGTTGGTGTGTGAGGGAAATTTCATTCAGAGATGATTGCAGAGAAAGTAAGAGGTTTGCAGGGCTTCCAATTGACTGGGAGGTACTTCAGGTGTGCATTACTAGAAATCTACTTGATAGTGGGACAATCTTCTGGATAGGTAATCGAAAACCTAAGTTTAATTTGGAGGAGAGTTGGCCTATACTTGGTGTGGGAGAGAAATTTCATTCAGAGACTGATTGCATAGAAAGTAAGAGGTTTGCAGTCCTTCCAATTGACTGGGAGGTACTTCAGGGTGTGCATTTCTAGAAATCTACTTGATAGTGGGACAATCTTCTGGATAGGTAATCGAAAACTTAAGTTTAATTTGGAGGAGAGTTGGCCTATAGTTGGTGTGGAAGAGAAATTTCATTCAGAGAGTGATTGCAGAGAAAGTAAGAGGTTTGCAGGGCTCCCAATCGACTTGGAGGTACTTCAGGGTGTGCATTACTAGAAATCTACTTGATAGTGGGACAATCTTCTGGATAGGTAATCGAAAACCTAAGTTTAATTTGGAGGAGAGTTGGCCTATACTTGGTGTGTGAGGGAAATTTCATTCAGAGAGTGATTGCAGAGAAAGTAAGAGGTTTTCAGGGCTCCCAATCGACTGGGAGGTACTTCAGGGTGTGCATTTCTAGAAATCTACTTGATAGTGGGACAATCTTCTGGATAGGTAATCGAAAACTTAAGTTTAATTTGGAGGAGAGTTGGCCTATAGTTGGTGTGGAATAGAAATTTCATTCAGAGAGTGATTGCAGAGAAAGTAAGAGGTTTGCAGTGCTCCCAATCGACTTGGATGGTACTTCAGGGTGTGCATTACTAGAAATCTACTTGATAGTG